>CM037851.1:216614693-216730972 GCA_021234595.1 Delia radicum
TAAAATTATGTTTTCAGCTAATATTTAAATTATACTATACTTATTTAGCACTTAACTGTTTTGAACTAATGTTTTACTAATATTTTACTAATGTTTTACTAAGTTATTTTGCTAAGAAAAAAAAATTGTGCTGATAAGTACAATAATAGTGTGGACGACAACCAGATTGAAAAATATACGCAGAATAAGAATTACAAGTCACGGCATGTTAAGTGCCTTCCTCGGTACTACTACTTAAAAGTACAACTCTTATAAGACATATACAAAAATCTACCATGGAAGCTTTTGGTATCTGCTTTTCATACATAAAACAAAACTGTGGATTAAAATAACTTACATTTTATGTTGTCACGGTGAAAGTAGTTGTATATTAATTAAATAAAAGACAAAATAAAATATTTAAATTTAATAAAGATTAATTTATATTTGTACACTAAATGTTTATAGATTTTAATAATGTAGTGTGGTCAAATTGGAACAACAAATATACGATACGTTCAGGTAGACAGACTAAATCGAAAGACAGGTATACACATCTTAGGTTGTGTTTTATGTTTCATTTTTCTTATTGCAGAAAAAGGGTTGTGTATCTCATACTTTATTATTTTTATTGTTTCGTTTCTAGAATTGTCTACAGCATTTGGCTTCCTAAAAAGATGCCATAATTTAGGTAACCATTGATTTAGGTAGTTAAAAGATGTTTTTGTTATTTTAATATATTGTTTATAATATATAAATATCATAGATGGGCATATTGCAGTACCAGTAAAATTTCAGTAAAAAAAAAAATACTGGTTACTGCAACGAAAATTTTCATTACCAGTAAACTGTTACTGATTACTGAAAGAAAATTACAGTAACCAGTAACGTTTTACTGATTACTGAAATAAAATTGCAGTCCCAGTACCAGTAACGTTTTACTGATTACTGAAAAAAAATTGCAGTAGTAACCAGTATTTTTTTTACTGATTACTGAAAAAATGCAGTAATCAGTAAATTTGTACCAATAAATCAATTAGGCACTGATAGCAATTAAAATATACCAACTAAAAATGAGTGTTATAAAAAAATATGGCTACACAAAATGTGTATTATTATCTAAGTACTTAGGTAAAACACAACTTGAATAGTTGTTGGTTAGTTACACATTATCTAAATTAAAATATTATATTTTCTTAGATAAGTTACAAAGAAAAAACTTAGGTAACTTAACAAATTTTAAATTGCTTCAGAATGGAATGCAATAAAAACTACGGAAAATTAACCAAAAACGAAATATATATTCATTTTTTTATTAACTCTCACAAAATACTTTTTAAGTTGTATTTTACCTAAATAATTCGATAATAATACACTTTTTATTTTTTGTGTGTAGTTATCATTTTTTAAATTTGTTTGTTTAAATTCCCAGCAGGAGTTCAATTACAAGGCTACTTTTAGAGAGCCAAAATCGGTTTATCAAAGAACTTGCTTCTAAGCTTGAAGAAGTTGAATATGTGCGCGTAACTGCGGATGTGTGGTCAGGTGGAAAAGATCGTTTTTGGTTACACTTGCCATTCGTTAGATGCTAAAAATTTCGAAAGGAAGTCTCTAGCACTGGCTTGTCGAAGATTTAAGGGAACCCATTCTTTGACAATATAAAGAAGATGATATGCGACATAAACAAACAATATAAACTGCCAGTTGATTGTTTATACGATCACTGACAATGAATCAAACTTCATTATGGCATTTAAAGAATTTGGAGTTAATTTGAGTAAAGGATATAATCCCAGCCCTATTAATGCACATAACAGTGATGATGAATCTGACTCTGAATTCGATTCGGATGACTCGATCGATGTTTCAGGCCCTCAATTTGGTTCTATAACTACACGACCTATCAAAACATTTTCCATGTGCGAGCCATACTTTAAATCTTCTGGCTACAACCGATTTCAACAAAATTATGAATTCTTCAAGTCAGGATTTAAAAGAGCTGTTCATAAAAGGTCTTTCGACAGGTAAACATTTACTTAATTTTAAGTACACTTTTCATTTATATTATTTACATTTATAGATGCACACAGCTCTAGAACAAGTGCAATAGACCAACTTCTGCAGAAGTGATCACTGAAGTTTTTAAGCGCCAATTTAATAACTCCATGCGTTACAAGGTGGAACTCACTTTATGATTCCGTTAAGAAGTTGCTGAGATACAAAACCAATTTACCCGAATTGTGTTATCGTCTGGGAATTCCCACCATTCTAAGTGATGAGGTTGAATACTTAGTGGAGCCTATAGCAGAAGCGATCGATTTTCTTCAGGGCGAAAAGACTATGTATTTTGGTTACTTTGTTCCTACTATAGTGTCTTTAAGAATAAAACTTTGTCGTTGGAGCGTGCGAACTTTAAGAGTTTAGCTGAAGTAAGCGAAAAAAATGCAAGAATCTTTACTCAAAGATTTGAGAAATATTTCCTAATGAAACCTGAAGCTTCGGATGCTATTATTGCGGCTATATCAGTTCCGAAATAAAATTAAGATTTTTAAAAGCTTGTTGGAAACAGCGACAACACAAACAAAAGATGAAGTGAAAGAAAATGTTCAACACTTATATACTTAAATATGGCAAAATACCCAAAGCTGAAACTCGTGCCATACCTGCAACAAACAGAATTCATTTCAGGAACAGTTTTATACCTGGTCGAACAAGACACGGCAACAAAGTGCCCTAAATAATCACATTGCCATTAAAACGAATTTCTCATATACAATACTGCATTACCCTCATCTGCAAATGTAGAACGATTGTTTTCATTCGCTGGAATTGTAAATCGTTCCAGAAGACAAAAGCTCAGCGATGTAAATTTTGAAATGCTTGTGTTGAGAAAAGCTAATAATATATAGTATCAATAAAATCAAAAATAGTATGCCGACCAATTCTTTGATATTTGAAAAACTGAAAACGTTAATTTTTTAAGTGCGTTTCAAACCTATAAAATAGAAAATTATGATTTAATTTCAAAACGCAAGGTCAGATTTTTGACTTTTTAACAAAAAAGTAATGATACGCTTTAATATTTTAACAAAAATTGTGATGCAATTTAATAAATTTGTTTTGTTAACATTTTACTGATTACTGCATTTTTTTCAGTAATCAGTAAAAAATTAATGGTTACTGCAATTTTTATTCAGTAATCAGTAAAAACATTACTGGTACTGCCAATTTTATTTCAGTAATCAGTAAAACATTACTGGTACCGCAATTTTATTTTCAGTAATCAGTAAACATTAATGGTACTGCAAGTTTTTTCAGTAATCAGTAAAACGTTACTGGTTACTGCATTGTCTCTTTCAGTAATCAGTAACATTTTACTGATTACTGCTAATCGTAGTTGCAGTAAAAATATACTGCAGTGTGCCCATGTATGATAAATATTCATGTCGTCAATATGGGAGTATAACATTTTATATTTAGTGATGTATTGTAAATTATTTTTAAAAGAATCATAAAACTATGTTCATGATTTTCAGCAAATAAAATAACTAAAGTATAATTTTTCTAAAAAAATTTTTGAGTTTTTCAGTCTACTAATATTTAGCAAAAATTTGGTTAACTTTAGCAAAGGTTTTTTTAATCCATAAGCTTTTGCCTGAATCTACTACTTAGTTGCAGAAAATCAACGATTTTGACATTAGAAATTCTTTGCAAGCACCGTCTGACTGAAATTTTACTGACTCAGCAACATTTTTTTCTGCCTGACTTTGCTAACTGTTTCATTTTGAGTGTAGTTATGACAACAGCAGCCTTTCAAGACTTTTGAGAAAGTATACGATATTGATCACTTTTTAATCCTATCATTTGAATTTTATTCAAATTTATATACATATGAAATACAAAGGTATACAATACTGATACATTTTTAACATAATCAATTGATTTTTAATCAAATGTGTATAAAATATAATAAGAATCATAATCCAGTCAATGTATTTAAATTTAATTACAAATAATTGAAAACAAAAATTTATAAATTTTTAATTGAATTAGCCACTTTTCGTGGTTGGCAGAATTTCAGCAATAAAAATAATTGAATCGGCTATTTTCGTGATTGAAATGGGGTTGAAATGTGTTGAAAATAATGAAAAATCAGTTGTCCTATTTTCAGCTGTGTTTTAAAATATGTATTTTAGATAGTTTTGGACGAGATAATATTGTGGGTGTAATTATTTCATCATATTAATGAAAACACCTACACATACACATTTCCCTATAAATAGGTATAATATCGCAGCGCTGACAAAATGAGTTTTGTGATTTTGAGGAGTCCTTAATAAAAACAGCATTATTTTGCCATTTTACGTTTTTCAAGATTATTTTAACGGACTCCTCAGAAAAACACTTAACTAACTTTCTTTAGCGCAACGTATCTATGTATTTCATTTAAAGTCATTAATGTGACGAAAATTTCTGCGTGACGTTGTCTATATTAAACTTCGTGTGTGATTAATTATATTAAATTTTGGTTATATTATTAAATTATGGTTTTATGAAATGAAAATGACGCTGCCTGTTTAGATTTTCTATATAACGTATAAAATGTATATAGTAAGTGAATAAATACATCATAGCTTTCAATAAGTCTCAAAAGGAAATCATAATATATTTATTTTTATTATAAATCATAAATGTAATGTAAATTTTATACGCATACAAAAAGCATATGTTGCTTTCTAAGACAATTGTCCAACTAAAAAAAGTATATCGCGGCAATGCCAACGTAATAGTTTTCGCTCTCCTATAAGAGGCAAAAAATATGGAATAACTTTTAAAATTTTTACAAAAATTAGGTGAAGAACAAGTGGTTAAATGTTAAAAAATTTTGCTCACATCCTTACAAGGATAGTCCGTTCATGGGTTTTCGCGATTGCGATTAATTTTTTTAAGTTCAAGTCCATACTCTATATTTCTTTTTTATGATATTGTCCCTAACAAATAATCTATAGAGTTTTTGTTTTCAAATTTATTAATTGACCACTTCAGGATTGTGTCGATGTATCTCTTTGGGGAATTTTCCTAGGTTCTCATCATCAGAACACGTTTTGAAAAAAGTGACAATCCCATGTAAAACATCAAACATTCATATAAACTAGTTTTCTCACTAAATGAGAACTAATATATGAGCTTGAAGGTTAAATATTATCACCATTGATGAAAAATAAATTGAAAACTTGTTTGTTATGTGCATTTTCATTGCACAATTAAGGTCGAAAAATCATAATTTTTATTTTAATAAACATTATATCAACTTGATTTATTTTTTTTTTCAAGAGAAGCAACACTCATTAAATTCTTTCTATTAATTAATGTGTTGATTTCTTTGGAAAGCGGGATAGTATAGAGGTGAAAGGTGGTGAAATGTGGCGAA
Source organism: Delia radicum (assembly GCA_021234595.1). Taxonomy (NCBI): domain Eukaryota; kingdom Metazoa; phylum Arthropoda; class Insecta; order Diptera; family Anthomyiidae; genus Delia; species Delia radicum. Next base: position 216,620,104 of record CM037851.1, read on the forward strand.
AGATGAAGGGCTTCAAACATAAAGACTCATATTTTTCTTTAGCTGCCCAACCTCTCATTTAGGGGTTAAAAGTGGGGTCAAAAATTACCCCATTTTCTGTGGAGGAGGAGTTTGAAGGAGTTTGAATTGCGTAGCATGTCCGAGCATGCTTAACTTTTCGTGGTATTCGAAAAAAACACATAATTTTGGTGGTTTTTTTTTTACCAGGTCCAAACTCACATAAATTATTCTCTATTAAGTATTTTTTCTTTAACGATATTCGTGAGCTTTTGGATTTTGACGAAGTTTTCTGAAGCACTTCATGGCCAAAATATAGACAATATGTGTATCAAACTTCAATATTTTTAAAATACATTGCTGCTAAGTTTGTAAAAATGATTTCGACATGCTAAATACAAAATTTTAGTGTGTTTTTACAGATTTGTATATCCCTTGTAAAAATAGTTATATATCATATATACTATGATTAAGTCATATCTAACTTTGAATGGAGTCACATCATGGCTTATATCATTACATACAAATACATCTGATAATTTTTATTGAGAAAATTTGTATATGGTAGTTGATATTATTAATAATAATCCAAAGCATATAATAATAATCTAAATATATTTATTTATTGATATCATTATATATGGTGCCATGATAAGTCTTATTAAACTATATGTGGCGTCATACTGAAAAGACTCCACTTATAATTTTATATAGCTTCATATATAATCCCATACATATTTTCGTAAAGTTCAATGTCAGGTTAAGTTATGCGCAAGTTAAGACTCTACTACATATGGCTTCACATATAACCATATTAAATTTATAATGAAATTATTTTCAAGTGATTTCTTTTATAAATTTTAAAGAAAAAAATGGGTGCATTTTATAAGACAAAACACTTAATTATATATTTTTAAAATACTAAATGTTTTCTCTAATAATTTTTAAACATTTCGTTATGTTTAATTAAAAGAAAATTTGGTTCTTTAAAATTATTGATTTCTAGAAATTTTAATTTTCAAATAAACTCTTTTAAGCAACACTTCAATTCACAAGAAGCATAAAATTATAAAAATCAGATATATTAATATCAATTTAGATATAGTTTAATATCCCGGATATGGACAAATCTCGGATAAATTATATCAAATTATTCAATTTGATATAATTAGATACATGTAGATAACCCATTTTTCTAATCAATTTGTATGTGATTATATATGGGAACTTATCAAATGAGATACAATTATATTAGACACCATATTTTTGACACGGGATGTAGCTATATATTATAAATTCGATTTTATTATGTGAATTTCAAAAAAGCTTTCCAACGATATATAGTACTATACACATTTAACAAACATAAACGTGATAAGGCTAAAATCATATTTTGGAAGCACTTTGTATTAGTTGATTATTTGTTCGCAGTCTAAATCAAATAGTCCATTGTTAAGTAAAATGGTCGCTATTTCATAGCCCTACAACCGATTTTGATCAGTTTTAAACGAAGAAAAACTAGTTTAAAAATTTTTAAAAACATGTTTTATTTATTCATTATTTAATTTTTTTCGTCAAGTTACAATTTTAAATATATTTTACAATATAGTGTTTTTATTTTTGTCTCTTAAAATTTTTATTAAATTTAAAATTTGCTAATAAAATTTTTTTCTAAAGGAATTCATCATTGTCAGACCATCACCATTAGGACCACTGCTGTTTGTTTCTTTGTGGAAAAGAAAAATATTTAAATAAAAAAAAAAAAAGAAATTAAAGTCTAATAAAACTGCACGACAAATTTAAAATAAGATAACGTTTTCGAAATAAATCTACCAAAACTTTGATGTACAATAATTCTTGTCCCAGGGGGCTAGTAAAGGGAGCAAATAAAGTCATTTCGTAAATATTTCAAATGTTTTACTTTAAAATTTTAAAAAATTTACTTTCTTTGTTGTTTTTTTAGGCTTACAATAATTGATACTGAAATTTGTTTCCATTCAAACTCTAACATTAAAAGGAATTTCTGTTATAAAGTCAAGATCTCTCCGACGTAAGAAGAACCTAATATTCGGAGTAAAACTTCGACTTTATAATGGGGATTTATTTTATGAAAAATCTCAGGTCGTGTAGACATTATGCATATAAAAATATGCTTTAATAAGAACAAATTTTTATTATTTATTTTTCTTGCGGGATCAAGGGAATTTAAAAATCTTCCGCTATATATGGTGATATATGTAATACATCTTGAGATATATTTATATATGACATTAAATGATATAAGATATAATTATGTAAGATTCCAAACATAACACAATATTAACAATTTAGTTTGAGATATGATTATTTATGGTCCAATATCATTAATATTTTACAGGGACCGTAATCATTATGAGTTTTATAATAAAAATTACACAATAATGATTATGTTATGAGTTTTAATGATTTTTCTTCAATGGTAATGATTATTTTTGAGTAATAATAAAAAAATCAGCAATAATCATTATTTTTAAGCAAAAAAAAATAAAACTCAAAAATAATCATTATTTATGATTTTTATTTTTTTCGCTCAAAATAAAACTCACTTTCATGTAGGTGTAAATATATATACATATTAGAGTGGTGCGATTAGTATGGAAGGAAAAAAATCTTAATGGAGTGCTTCGCGTTTCTGATTCTTGGGATTGTACTGAGCAAAAAGTCCACTAAAACATACGTCTACGGGGAAAATGGAGCTTCCAAATTTTGACTTTACGGCAAAAAAGCCCTATTTTGAAATTAATAATTAACCCCTTAAACCCCACCCACAAATATGACTGATGCATTAATGTGCTAGAGAATCTTCCAAAGAAGAGATTGATACCACAATCTTGGATAAGCTTCTCCTCCTTTCTGAGATATGTCCATCCCACACATTGTTACTTTCACAAAATACGGCAAAAAAAAACCCTATTTAAAAATTAAAAATTAACCCCTTAAACCACACCCACAAATATGATTGAGGCATTAATCTGCTAGAGAATCTTGCAAAGAAGAGATTGATACCATAATCTTCGATAAGCTCCTCCTACTTCCTGAGATATGTCAATCCCACACATTGAAAGTGAGTTTTATTTTGAGCGAAAAAAATAAAAATCATTATTTTTGAGTTTTATTTTTGTTGCTCAAAAATAATGATTATGGCTGATTTTTTTTATTATTACTCAAAAATAATCATTACCATTGCAGAAAACTTTAAAAATCAAAAATTTAAAATCATGACGGATATGCAAAGATTGTCAAAAAATAATAATAATGGTGCAATAAATTTTTTTTATGTCTCTTCTAAGTGATTGATTTTTTGATTCAAAAAAACGAGCAATAATCATTATTTACGGTCCCTGATATTTTATATGCGTATAAGATATAATTATATGAATTGTTAATATAACCCCATACATAATTCTATATGTGCTAGATGTCTTTCTTTACTTTTTTAATTTTATTTCAAATCATGTATTTAATATAATATAATTTAATCTCGAAATTTCTTATTCGATCCACCAAAAATTACTTATCTTTTTCGATCGAATTAGATCTAAAATAATACCATGGTATATATTAAGATCTATCAGGATCTTAAATAAGATATTATTGGATCCCCAATTTTGAGATCAATTTTGATCTAATTTAATCCAGCAATATATTTGAGGTATCTAATCGAATAAAAAATGTGATATAAACTTGGATAAGAGTAAATATCGATCTATAGCAAATGAGATCTGATTTTGTATTTGAGACATAACTTTTCCTTTATCGGTTATATCAATATATTTTGTATGGAGAATTTAAAAAAAAAATCAGAACTAGTTCCGATGTTTTAGAGAAATATAAAACGCAATTTGTCTTAAAATCTGCAAAAACAAATATGGAACAACTTTTAAATTTTTGGAAAAAATGAGGGACGTAAGCGGTACAATTTTTTTTAAAATTTTGGTCTAATTTTAGAATATTAGTTATTTTTATTAAACAGAATTTGGTATACGCTAGAAATTTTACTATATCAATATATTGTTTTATGCAAAATTCGAACAAAAATTCAGAAATACTTCCGAATTTTTAGAGTAATACCAAACTCAATTTATCTAAAAATCATCCAAATTTGTTTTTTTTATTCTCTATTTATTAAAAAAGATTAGAAGTTTTTCTATCGATCCAGAAAGTTTCATCCTGTATCTTGTGTTGGTTTTGTAGAAAATATTCATTGAATATTTTCCTTCATATGTATTTAAATATCTCCATATAAAAATCCTACGTACTTAGCTTGTAAATAGAAATATTTAAATATTTAGAAAGAACAATATTCAACGAATCTTTTCTCCAAAACTAATATCAGTTACACGATGAAACTTTCTGCATCGATAGAAAATAAAAAAAAAAATTCTAAAAAATTGGGCCGATCTTTAAATAAATTGAGTTTTGTATTACTCTAAAAATTCGGTTTTAGTTCTGAATTCTTTCTAAAAAATCAAATTTTTACAAATTTTTTATAAAATAATATATTGATATAAACGTTGTTCACAAGGGTTGTGATGCATGTGTTTTATAGGCGTATCGAAATAGATATGGTAAAATTTTGTTTTAAAAAATACAACCATACATATGATAGTATGATACAACACACAGTGGGATATTTCACAAATTGTTGGAATAATTCGGCAAATTTCAAACTTACAAGGAAGGCCTTTCATGGGATAATCATGGAATTTTGATGAAATTCAGATATTTTATAGGGAAAAAAGTCTAAGGTTGGGATGTCTAAGATATCGGTTATAGTGGAGATTGAAGGGGTTAAAAGTGGGGTAAAAAATTACCCATTTTTTGGTATTTATGATTTATTTGACATTTGAACCAAAGAATATAGTTTCTTGTTATATATTTTCGGGTAGAAATTTTTAAGAGCCAGCTCTTGGTATTTTTTGGTACTTTTGTGTTGTTGTATAGTTCTTGTTGAAAAAAATGTCCTAATTTTTGTGTACTTTATATGGACATGTATAGTGGTACGAATGTCACATTCACATATGAGTACTGATCCTTATCAAATTTAACCGGGCACGTATTTTTTATTTTTTTGTCTGGTTTTTTTCATAAATTAATAAGTAATAAATAAGATTAAAGAAAAATAATTAATTCGGAAATTAAGATAGGCAGTGAATTGTAGGATTGATTAAACCAAATCATAAATTTGGACATAAATTTCACATTTCTTACATAAAAGTCTATTTAAAGTCAAAATATCATTGGATTATGTCTATTTATAAATAATTGATTGAAAAGAAAAAATTTACATTTTAACAAAAACGGAAATTGTTACCTTCCTAATAGGATTACCCAAGATTTCGTTTCACCAAGAGTGCTAAATGGGACTATTTTTTAAAAGTGTCGTAATTTGCAGGTAATTTCATTTTCAATGATACCAAACACTTATATGATATGTTTAAAACTCCTTAACAGAAAATCTTCAAAAGTTACTTCTTATGCAAATATGCAAATATTAAACTTTGGCAGTTTTTTACGTTGCGTTTTTTGTACCATTTAGCGGAATAAAGTTCAGAGAACAGTACACACAGAGAAATAAAGTGCCAACTGAATTAAAAAGTGTATTTTAGTGGCAACAACTAATGCATTCAGTTAGTACCACGATATTTACATTAGATTTCTGAATGTTTTGGGTGTTGCAACTAAAATTCAGTTGAATTACCCGAACTTTGTTGTGAAAACTAATGTTAAGTTGTGTAGTGCAAATGCATCACCCATTATCTAATTACTTTATCTACTTACTAAATCTACTTATAACATATATCTAACCTACTTACTCTAAGTATACTACGTTAAGTTATCTATATTCTAGCTACTTACTCTCTTTAGTTACTAACCTACTTATTTATAATTACACACATACATGTAACACATAGATCTAAGAATTAGGTTAAATGATGCCCAATAAAGAAGACAGACGTTCAGTCTGCATAAATCGTTAAATCGAACAAGTGTCTTTTTTTTAATTTCGCGATGCCATCCGCTACAGTTGTACCAACCTACTGAAAATCATAATAACCGAATTTGAAAAGTAATTATTGAATTTCAGTTGGCAAATACCTCAATTTCTCTCTGTGTATATTTAAAAAATGGTTTAATCTTATATAGTTTGAGGTACACCAGTAATGCAAGCCTCCGGTCATCAGCCGGTTAGCTGAGGCCGACAGTTTTTTTTTTGTTCTATTGGTTTGAATCGGTTGACGGCTCAGCAGTTTCACATATTCGACCATAATTACAAATTTATTTTTTCATATTTTAATAAAATATTCTTTAAACAAAAATAAATAATACTTTCGTTAGACATTCAAATTCCACACAAAAACTCATATTTTGTGGCCCAGAAAAATTGGATTAGGTTGTATTAAAAAAATACTCGAAAATATCATTAGCAGCTATTCGGATTCTCATTATCAACATTCACCTCAATATTTAAATCTGATTATTTCCCATTTGCTACTAATTTTCTTCATATAGATTTCTGAATTTTGAATATTTTTTGATTATAAAAAACACTTGGACAATAAAAAAATACAAATAAAAATAGTTTGAATAAATTAAGGGTAAAAATCTTAGGTGAAGAGTGAATGTAAGAATAGGAATCGCAGTGATTCTAAAGTTAACACATAATTTAAATAATGTTAACCTTTCTTTGATCTTCTTTTATCTAATTCTTCATATTTTAAACGAGCTTAAGATCATTTATTTATTTAATATAATTATTTATTTCCAATATTTCGTCTCCACATTGGGTGACTACTTCAGGGAACAATTATTATAATTTGATTGAGAAACTTGTTTTAATTATTAAAAAACTTATATACATATAACAAATTGACAGAAAATATTTTTGATTTCCTGCCTTTTTTAAAAAAATTTTGATGTGTTTATAAGTTTTTTAATTATTAAAACAAGTTTTTAAATCAAATTATAATAAATTTTCTCTGAAGAATTCACCCAATGTGGAGACGAAATATTGGAAATTAGTAATTATAATTAATAAATAAATGATCGTTTAAATATTTCTTTCTATTTTAAAGCTCGTTTAAATTAAGAAGAAACAATTTAAATGAAACACATTTAAAGATATGAAACAAATTCAATTTGTTGTTTCGCGTATGTGTTTTCAGCCACGTAAAGTGTCTTCAATCACGTAAGGTGCCAAATTTATATATCAATATTATGTCAATTGCACTGTAGTGGAGAACACTTACACATTTTATTGATAAACAAATTTATAATTTGTTTCAAAACCAATAAAATTTAACAAAAAATGTATTTTTGTCTACAAATAATACTTTTCCCAATTTTATTACTAAGTGAAATGTTTCCACCGGCTGTAACATACAAAATTCATATGTAAATTTAAAATTCAGCCGATTATCAGCCGCCGCAATTTTTCCCTCATAGCCGCAGCTAACCACTTTTTTTGACGGCTACGGGCAATTACGCCGCCGCACCCTATGTTTTGCAACTGCTGTCATCTCCGATACCAAGTTGATGTCAGCTCACCAACAACGGGTACGACCAAACTTATAAAAAATTGGCGTAAATGTTTTACAAATATATGTTTTTTCACAGTTATACAAAAAAAAAAAAAAATTTTTTAATATTTTGACTCAATGTGTCGAAAAGTTTTGACATTCCTCACATTTATTTTCATATTTTATGTATGTAAATATATGTATTTTCATATTTTATAAACTTTAGGCAAGGATATGTATTTATAAATATTTTATAACCAATGTATACTAACACACAGAAAGTTTATAATACACAGATAAACCAATAATTTAATAATGGTGTATCAGTAAATACACTGTTAGAAAAAATAAGTGTAATTACGTTTCCGTTGTGATTTTAGTAACAGCTGCAGCTCTCACAGCAAATATACCGTCAGCTGGAAATCTGACATCCGACATTTAGATGTCTTAAATTTTTACGAAATCTATGTAGATTTGCTTTTTTGCTTCGCAAAGTATTTTCTACACTCAGAGAATAAATTAGTTGGAAATCGGTTAAAAATATAACAAATTATTTCCCTAACAACAAATTTCATTCCGACTACTTATTTTTTTTAAAAATTAAAACTGTTAACATAATCCTAAAATCAATAATTTTAAAATACTACCTAAGGTAAGCTGTAATACTTCAATAATTGGTTAAAATAACCAACACCAATTTAAAAAATTAATTGTGGTAATGATCGGTAGACTCAACCATTATAAAAAATTTAAATATGTACTTGAAACTACCAATGTGTAATAATTGCCGAAAGGCAATTAACGAGAATCCAGAATTTTGCTCCATCAAAATAAGTAATTGAAGTTTGCTGTTAGATATAGTGAATTCATGTTGTTGATCTCTTAATTGGTATTTCTTAACATTAATATCATTTTATATAAATGTACTTTTATTTTTATATATAAAAACTTAAAAATTTAAGAAGTTTGTAAACAATGTTTTATTTTATAAAAAAAATTTATATATAAATTCAGTCGAATGTCTTGTATATGTCCTTCTAATATGGTAGACATGCCAACCTATTCAAATTCGCTTGGCGACAAATTCGGTTATCACAACGAATTTGTTCTCTGTGTATAATACTCGATTTGCTCATCTAAATTATATGGATATTTAATCCTAACCAACCTTATTAATTATGAGCTTTTAAATATCAGTGTACAATTACTGTTTATTTTCCAAAAGCTTATGTGGTATACCTTTATTTAACAAAAGTTCCGTTGTTGTTTGTTAATATAATTAAATGTGTGTCAAATTTGCAATAAATAATAATAATTGTAAAATGTTAATAAACAATTTAACCATAATAATAATTTTACTGACATTACAGGAGTATTAAATTTTGTGTAAAATGTATGCACTTTAGAAAATGGACGAAACTTTGATTTTGCGATTTCCACAAAGTTTTGCTCGATTCCTTAATGTCTGAAACATAGCTTCAACTAAATTAGTTGACACTTAGATGTCACAGAAAAAGTTAACTTCTTAGAAATAGTAATTCGTTCTACACTCAAAAAAAAGTTAGTAAAGTTATCAAGAAATTTTGTTGATTCAGCAAAATTGTTGTCTGGAGGGTGCTTGCAAACTTGTTTGCTGAAAATCAGCGAGCTGATTTTGAAAAAAAATTACAAAAATTTTTTCTTAAAAATCGATACTTTTTTTTTTTAACAAATAATCGGAATAAATTCCAAAAATTAATTAAACTATTCATTAGCCCATACAAAAGATTTTCAAATACATTTGATCCAGACTGTTTGTTTGTAACTATTCCGAAAAAGTCAATAAATGTATGTTTGCGGTATCCAGTAATATATGTTAAGATCCCTCAAATATAGTATTGGATTAAATTAAATCAAAATGTATCTCAAAGCTGGGGGCTCTAATAGTATACATTTTAAAATCCTGACAGATTAAAAAATATCTCACGGAATTTATTTAGATGTAATTGAATGTAATTAGATCCACAAAGATAAGTAATTTTGGTTTAATTGAGATTCAATTTTAGTACTTTTTTTTTTAATATTTGTTAATATTTGTTACAGGATTCCATCCTGAACCACAATAACGAACAAAATAAAAACATAATCTTTAGTATTTATAGAGAGTGCACACAGAGAAAAAAATGCCAACAGAATTCAAGAGTGTAAATTAATGGTAACAACTTATAAATTCAGTTAGTTAACGACCCTTTGGGGAATGAGGAGTCAATTGACCTAAAAGAGACTGGTTAAACAAGTACTTATCACAGGACTGGCATAATTTAATACTGAAGTGGGTTAAGCAGTGTCAATTGTCCTAAAATTACCAATCCTGTGACTGGTAAAGGGAGGACATACCACTTAACCAGAATGTTTATTAACAAGAAAAAGCCAGTTAGCCAGAATTTTACCCATTGAAAGCTGTTTAGTTTTCCTTTATTATATACGACATTGTCCTTTTGCGACAGTCTTGTGGTATGCCCATCTTTGGTTAGTCCTGTGGCAAGCCACTATGTGGTTTAAAGCAGGACAAATGACCCCCTCCTATGACAAGTCAATGTTAAAGTTGCCAGTTGTTTACATAGGGTAGGGGTTAGCAGAGGACCGGTCTCTGGCACGAAGGGACCGATCCTGTGGCACACGCAGAAACCGGTCCCATTCCGCATAGGGGATTTACTTTGGATTTCAGAATATTTTGGGTATTGCGACTAAAATTCATTCGAATTCACCGAACTTTTTTATGAAAACTAATTTAAAGTTATGCCAACAGTCAGAAATTCGTAATAACCGAACTTAAGTAGTAGCGAATAGCTAAATTTTTCTCTCTATGTGCATGTTAAAATTACGATTTTTGTAGACTGTGACAAGTATGTGACAATTTATGACAATTTTAAATTGTGTTTAGTCTAGAGGTAATTGCTTGACAAATATGAGATCGCCGGTTCGAGCACAGTTCGGGGCATAAGAACTTTTTTTTAATGGAATAAATTTTGTGGAATATTCGCCCATGTCCTGTGTTTCCCTACCTTTTGAATACGAATGAATATGAAAAACACATGAAATTGAATTTGCTGTTTTCTAATTCCCATATATGTATAAAATTCGAAATAATATTCGAAAAAATCTCGAAAACTTATATTTTCTGTCAAACTGCCAAATTTTAACTTTTTAATGATTTTTAAAAAATTTTGATTTAATTTCTACAGAAAAGTAAACCGAAAATAAAAATCGGCATGTGAAAATCAAAGCACCAAAAAGTCGTATTGATTTCACTTTCATGAGAATGTGAAACATAGATTAGAGGTGATTATAATACACTCAAAAAAAAAGATTGTAAAGTCAGCAAAAAATTTTGCTGAGTCAGCAAAATTATAGTCAGGAGGATGCTTGCAAAAAAGTTGCTAATGTCAGCAAAATCTTTTGCTGAAAATCAGCGAGCTGATTTTTAGAAACAAAATTTGTAGATTCAGCAAAAGTTTTGCTAACACTTAGTAGATTAGAAATACAAAAGCCTTGCTAAAAATTAATAAATTTTTTGCTAAATTTTAGTAGACTGAAAAAAAACGCAAAAAATTTGTAGAAAAATTGTAATTTAGTTAATTTATTTGCTGAAAATCATAAAACATATTTTTGTGATTCTTTTACAAATAATTTACTATAATAACGAAATATAAAAATTTTCATTTTACCACATTGACCACATGAATTAATTTAATATCTGAAAATATATAGAAATAAATATATATAACATAACAAAAATTGTCTTTCAATTACTTACATCAATGGTTGTCTAAATGATGCTATCGCAACTGCCGAAGATAATTATAGAAACGAAAAAATAAACAAAAACAAACGAAACGAAAAAAACAAACCTTTTTCTGCAATAAGAAAAAGGAACCATAAAAATCTACCTAAGATGTGTGTCTTTGTCTTTCACTTTACTCTGTCTACATTTCTGTATATGTTTGTTTGCAATTTGACATTTAGTTTAAATAAATAAATATTTTATTTTGTCTTTTATTTAATTAATAGACAATTATTTTCACAAGTCGGTGACAACGCAAAATTTAAGTTATTTTAATCCTCAATTTTGTTTTATGTATGAAAAAGAGATACAAAAACTTCCATGGTTGATTTTTTTATATGTTTTATTAGAGTTGTACTTTTTAGTATAATTTTCCTCTTCTCTACTACATCTTGACATGCCGCGACATCTACTTCATTCTGCGTATATCTTTCAATCTGGTTGTCGTCCACACTATTAATGTGCTTATCAGCACAATTTTTTTTTAGCAAAATTAATTAGTAAAACATTAGTATATTAGTAAAGCATTAGTATAAAACAGTTAAGTGCTGAATAAGTATAACAAAAATTTTAGCTGAAAACACGATTTTAGCAAAAAATTTTGCTAAAAAATAATATACCTGATTTACAAGACGTTTTACTAACTTTTCTACTAACTTATTTTTTTGGGTGTACTTAAACATAAGATATCCAATTGTTACAATAAAAATTCGAAATTCGTAAATACATGTCGGTTGTTACAATAGTATTAAAATTTAATAACAGTGGCAGTACGTGGAACCACAAAAATTCGGTTGGCAAAAATTTATGTTGCAACCACAAAACTGTTTTCTGTGTGTACTCCAAAACATTCCTCGTATATAATTAATCAAATAGCTTTAAATTCCACTGAGATAATATTGACGTCACTTTTATTTAAATTTCCTGATATATTTACAAACGCATGTCAAATATCATGTCATTTTGTAATTTTTGCTATTTTGTTTGGTAAATTGAATTTAAGCATTTAAAAAACTTTTTAATTAAAATTATGTTGAATATTAATGCAGCAATGGGCTTTAATAAGCAATTAATTTATTGTTAATTTTTTTTTTTTTTTTTATTTTTGCTCTCTGATTACATTGATGTAATTAGTGTTCGTATGTCATTGATAATCTCAGTACTTTTTATTTAATTTATAAAAAAAAAAAATTTCTTTGTAATTATTTTTGTTTTATTATATAAAATAACAATAGTTAGTGGGTAGTTGTAATAAATGATATTTTGTTAAATGAATTGTACATGTAAATGTGTTGCTCGCATAAAGCTTCATAATCCCATATGGAAACTTTATAACAATTTACAAAATGTAAGAAAATACTATAATTAGTTAATTACATTATTTTATGTGAACTAATGAAAAAGTTGGTAAAATATTTATAACTTAAAGTGTTGGTGTTCATGCCCCCCTGTAGTATATACGTATATACTAAATATAGGTTTATGTGTCATATCTTTTCTAGGCGTTTTCTAGACGTTTTTATTAACGACTTACACGTACATCAATGAAAATTATTTCTAATCAATTACACAGAGAAAAAAAGCTTTATCATATTTATGAAAAACTTCATAAATATGCAGAAAAATTTCATTGATTTTCAGCCAATGTAACACTTCATAAATATGATGAAGTTGTGCCATAAAAGAACGAATTAATGACTCTATAACTTTTGATTTTCAATAAAGTTTAATTAAGTTTATTAAATACCATATTGAAATACTACGTTGTGGGAAGAAAAACGAGTTACGTTTGTTTAAAACGAATTGAAGAGTTGTTTGTAGAAATGTTGGTATTTGTTTCTGAACAAAGATCAAAATACGACCTAAGTAACATTACACTCAAAAAAAAAAGTTTGTAAAGTCAGCAAAAAATTTTGCTGAGTCAGCAAAATTTTAGTCAGGAGGATGCTATCAAAAAAATTGCTAATGTCAGCAAATCTTTTGCTGAAAATCAGCGAGCTGATTTTTAGCAACATAATAAGTAGATTCAGCAAAAGTTTTGCTAACACTTAGTAGATTACAAATAAAAAAGCGTTGGTAAAAATTAATAAATTTTTTGCTGAATTTTAGTAGACTGAAAAAAAACGCAAAAATAATTGTAAAAAAAAAATGTAATTTAGTTAATATATTTGCTGAAAATCATTAAACATATTTTTGTGATTCTTTTAAAAATAATTTACAATAATTACGAAATATAAAAATTTTCATATTCCCACATTGACGACATGAATTAATTTAATATCTGAAAATATATAGAAATAAATATATATAACATAACAAAAATTTTCTTTCAACTACTTACATCAATGGCTGTCTTAATGATGCTATCTTTTCAATGACGAAACTGCCGAAGATAATTCTAGAAACGAAACGAAAAAATAAACAAAAACAAACGAAACGAAAAAAAAAACAACCCTGTTTTTTGCAATAAGAAAAAGGAACCATACAAATCTACGTAAGATGTGTGTCTTTGCCTTTCGCTTTACTCTGTCTACATGTCTGTATATGTTTTCTTCATGGTTGATTTTTTTACTTGTCTTGTTAGAGTTGTACTTTTTAGTATCATTTTCCTCTTCTCTACTACATCTTGACATGCCGCGACTTCTGCTTATCAGCACAATTTTTTTTAGCAAAATTAATTAGTAAAACATTAGTATATTAGTAAAGCATTAGTATAAAACAGTTAAGTGCTGAATAAGTATAACAAAAATTTTAGCTTAAAACACGATTTTAGCAAAAATATTTGCTAAAAAATAGTATACCTGATTTACAAGACGTTTTACTAACTTTTCTACTAACTTATTTTTTTGAGTGTAGTTTAAAAAATTATAACTGTTTGTTTTTTTACATTTATTGTTATATTTCCGACACACTTTAACGGCCTATTAAAACATTTCTGAAAATGGTCTTTGAACAACGACGTCGTTGTTGAATCTTGTTAATTCCAGAGCTGTTCATATTTTTTTTCGAAACGCCCCATAAAGTGCAGTTTTGCCGATTGTTTTCCTCAATATTAATTAAATAAAAACAGCAAAAATTAATCTGTTAAGAATATTTGTATTTATGACCAAGTTTGAATTAATTTATGTATTTGTTTACGGGCTACTTATGGTCAGGTTGTATTTTTGATGTAAATAAAACAATCTATTTCATCTTTTTTCTCAACGTTTCGTCGGGTTTGTTTCCGACTTCCTCAGGAGAATATTTATTAAATAAATTCTGACAACTTTACAAAATTAAAAAGCAATTGAATATGCTGAAATTTAAAAAATACAGCAAACAAAAACTGAAATATCAATAACATTTTTTCTTTATTTACCAGTATACATCAATTTTTGCTCAAAAAAAAAGTTGTTGACTGCTGATTTCAGAAGGGCAGATTTTAACTCGCATTAAAAAAAAAAAAAAACTTCAAAATTTTCATATTTTTTATAATTTTTTTTTTTGTCTATTAATTTTTAGCTGATTTAAGCAAATTAATTTGTTATATAACTAAATATTTGTGGATTCAGCAGATTTATTTTTGCTATACTTATATTACTAAAAAAAACTGCTGATTTTAGCTGATTTTTTCTGCAATGAATACCATTTGATGTTATTTTTCATGAACAAAAAAATTAATACAAACAACATAACAAGGAAAATCAATTTATTAGAGTATTTTTTAATGAAAATATATAAATTAACAGTTTAATGGCCTGTTTCTCGATTTTGAAAGAATGCTTTCTTTCGCTTTCTAAGCGAAAGAAATTTGATTTGGGTTTATCTATATAAATTTCTATGCGACCGATGACTTGAAGTACAAGTCGAATGAAAAGGTAACAGTTTTCATATAAAATTTGGCTTCTCTACTTCGAACGAGTTGTCAGCAGCGCGCACGTAAATGTCAAAACCAGTCACTTGCTTTTTTGATTTCGAGTAACAAAATATTTTCAAAAAAATATATAATTTATTCCATTAGAAAACGCCAAAAATCTGAGCACGGGTCCTCTGATTTTGTTTATTTTTTGTACATGAATACTCTATGGTCCCATTTGTACATTTCCTTTTTCAGATCTCCAAATTTGTAAAAACTCGTGATTTTATGCACGTTTTTATTTCTCATAAATATCAAAAAATGCTAAAAGTACTTCACTTTGAAGTGCCATTACTTTTTAATTGTATATCGCATGTTATTAATTGAAACCATATTTGGAAGATGCACTTGTCCACTTTATCATTGGATTTTTTAAACAAAATGATTGCTAAAAAATGCATACTTAATGCAAATACAGTTTTCTAATGCGTTTTTAAAAACTTTCTCCCCCCTACGATTTTCAAAAAAAAAAAAATACAGTTTACTAAAATATGAAATATTAGCTAAATATACAAATACTGATTTTTATGGGACAAACATGTCTTATTTTTAATGATTTAAAAAAAAAATATTTTTTTTTTATTCTATAAAATGGAAATATTATAAAAATATTCTTGTATTTCATATTTTGTGCGATAAATTTAAAATACGAACTCATTTAGTAACTTGCTTGAAGACATACATATATTTATAAAAATATTCATTTATTAAAAAAATATGGAAAGAACAAAAATCTGAAAAACGATTCAAATAAAACTTGTAATTTATTCTTTAATTTTAGTATACTTATTGGCAATTAAAAGAATATGAATAACGAATCTTTTAAATAGTATTTAGGAATAGAAGTTTTGGCTGGGTTGTTGTACGTAAAATAATCTAAGTACGTTATATTTTTGAATCCAAAATAACTTTTTTGACATCATATCGAAAATTTAACTAGGTAAAAAATTATTGTAAAAAACGATACAAAACTATATAAAAATATTTCCATAGTTTAGAATAAAAGAATAAGTTTGTTTAAAAAAAATCATTACAAATAGAAGACATGTTTATCCCATAAAATCAGTATTTGTATATTTAGGTA
Organism: Delia radicum; assembly: GCA_021234595.1. NCBI lineage: Eukaryota > Metazoa > Arthropoda > Insecta > Diptera > Anthomyiidae > Delia > Delia radicum. The sequence continues at coordinate 216,636,462 of CM037851.1, forward strand.
ATATTCCATATTTTAGTAAACTGTATTTTTTTTTTTGAAAATCGTAGGAGGTTTTGAGTTTTGAAGTTTTGAAAAATACATTAGAAAACTGCATTTGCATTTCGTATGCACTTTTTTAACAATAATTTTATTTAAAAACCTCCAGTTATAAAGTAAACAAGTGCATATTCCAAATATCGTTTAAATTAATAACATGCGATATACAATTAAAAAGTTATGGCACTTCAATGTGAAGCACTTTTAGCATTTTTATCAAATTTATGAAAATTAAAAACGTGCATAAAATCGCGACTTTTTACAAATTTCGAGATTTGAAAAAGGCTATGTGCAAGTGGGGCTATAGAGTATTCATGTACAAGATATAAAAAAAACGGAGAACATAATAAAAAATTCCTCATTTTTCAATGTTCAATGAATGATAAAATAAAAAATTATATATATTTAAAAAAAAGAATGGATAACAAAAGGTAAGAATAAAATAACACGAATATTTACAGTTTTTTTAAGAACTTTAAATTCCAGCTTAATGGAATCCACAACGGAACAGCTGAAAACGCTGGTGTACTTTTTTGATTTTCTTCTTTTGATTTATTAATTTTTCTTCTATTTATTTATTTGTTTTATTTATTTATTTGTCATATACAGCTGATCACTGTTAAGTAATGTTGTATTTATCTTCAAACAATTTAGTAGTATTTTTGGTATTTTTAAAGGAAATTGTAATAAAAGTTTAAAATATCCGGTCTGGCACCACAATGGTTTGTAAATACGTAAAACACAAAAATTGACACACGTAACTATAGGCGAACGATAGCTTTCGAAATAGAGAAACCCAAATTGATTCGAATTCGAGTGACTAGCTTGCGTTCGCCTAGGTTTTCGTTCGAGATCGTGAAACAGGTCATAATAAAACTGTAAAAAAATATTACCTGAGCCACAGTAAAAATTAAAATTTTTTTACATAAATTTTAAAAAATTAAAATCAAACGTTTATTTTTCGATCTTTCATCATAAATTATTGGGCCTTATTATGAGTGTCGTTGTCGTCTCGTAAATAAGTCGTTTTTAAAAATCGGTATTATGGTTGTCGAAAAACGACAGAATGTATCACTGTTTACTATTCTATTACAATTTTCGGTACCACCAGTGGCGTATTTAACTATAATATATTAAAAAAATCTTCGTTAAAGTTTTTGTTCACGACAAACTGAAAAAAAAAAATGGAAAAAATTTAAAAATATCTATATTTGAATTGTTCCTCTTTTTGTAGTGATATAATATTTATGTGGGTTGCATCTATAGATCCTATAACACCTGGAAACCCAGTTTGTTGTAAAAATATTCCTTGATTTCATACTTTTCACTTTCCTCCGTTGGAAAATAAATCCATTCTGGGCAAAGTTCATCATACATTACATCTATGCACTCTCGGAAAACAATACTAACTGATGATTGACACATGCTGATGTTGTAGTCATTGCCAGCACCCTTTTGATAATTACCCTCGGCGATTAGCCGCACTGTTGCTAAAAGTTTTAAAATATTTGACAAACTTGTGATTCTTTTATTTTAGGCGTAATTCTTTCCAGGACATATTAAAAAGCCTCCTTATTTAAACGAAAATATTTAACAAATCTTAAAGAAAATAACCAACACATTTAATAATATGTTCGACTTTTGGCGTAATTGTCTTTGAATGGCCTTTATCTCAGCCGTAGTCTATTACTCTTCATCTTAAAAAGATGAAAATGCAGCAACACTTAACATCTTTTTTTCTTTTTAAAATGTATTTCACAAACAAAAATAATTTGTATTTAAATTTACGTGTTTAATGTTGACAGATTATAAAACCGGGTTGCTCATAAACATTTTAAATGGTGATAATTATGAACCAACCTGTTTTTAAAAATCAATTACAAAAATATCGTTGTCGAAAATTTTACATGATACCAAAAAATATTGAAAACGACAACGACTACGACAACTGTCGAAATACGAGAACGACACTCATAATAAGGCCGATTATGTGAGCAAAATTATTCAAGTTCTAAATCATTTGTTTTTTGTTAAACAAAAAACCGTGCAATGTTTATTTATTAATGAAAAATTTTCTGCATCCGCTAATTTCAAGCAGACTTTTTCTACTGACAGATCCTTACATGTTTCATTTCGCGTAACCGTAAAATATTAAAACCAACCTGTAATTGTTAAAACAAGTTTTTCAATTAAATTATAATAATTGTTCCCTGCAAAAGTCGACCAATGTGGAGACGAAATATTTGAAATAAATAATTATAATTAATAAATAAATGATCTTAAACTCGTTCAAAATAAGAGGAATTAAAAATTATTTAAAAAAAAAACTCTAATTTTTGCAAACAAAGAAAAATTTAAATTGCTGTCTCTACGTTTCAATAGAAAGGAAACAAATTATTTCTGTGAACAATTTTTTCCACATAAATCTAAATAAATCTATTAACTAATTAAGAATTATATGCATTAAAACTAATGTTATAAAGTTCAAGCAATATAAAATACATTTGGTATGACAACAGCACCCCTTCAAGGCCTTTTGATAAGGTATACGATATTGATCACTTTTTGGAGATTGATTGAAATGTTAAAACAGAGAGTAAATGATTATAATTAATACATTCGTTCATAGTTTACAAAAAAATATATGAAAATATCATTCTTTACAAAAATACGTTAAATTTCACTTGGTGCCGATGTTCATAGAACTGCGGTACTATTGAAGTTATTTTTTCAACGATTTTGCATAGTATTAATTGTTTACCATAATGCAAAATCCGATTCAATTTCATTGAATGCGTATACGCTAATGCAACGCTCTACTTTAAGGTTATGGCTCCCTTAGAGAGCCCTTTAAACAAGCTTTTAGAAAAGCACTAATTTGTAAGAATTTATTTATTTTGGCAGAAGTTATAACAAATTGAAAATTAAACACACGAATATTTATTACCAGTACAAAAACTTACTTTTTAGAGTAGTATTTTTTATGAAAATTTACATACAAAAAACAAAAAAAAAAGCTCACATTAAATTGGTAATGATTTATAATTACGTCTTTTAGGACTTTTCCGTGAGTTCTGAATCGAAATTGTGTTATCTTTAAGATTGTAGAACAAACCTTTAAAATGATGTAACGGTTTTAAATGTATTCGTGTTTTTTGTGATTTTGGAAAAAAATATAATTTTTTATTTTAAGAGCTGGTGTGCACTAAAGGGGAGCGTAAATGTTTTGCAGGACATTCACAAGACATTTTTATCTACAACAACAACTTATGTTTTTGCTCAAAGAATATTAAATCTTTAAAATTATAAGAACATCTCGAAAATTAAAGTATCCCATGAAAAAAGTCAACATTTTTGTAAGTTATAGTCCGTTTTTTTTGCTATTTTAAGTGTAAAAATCGCCAAACCTGGCATCACAGCACAAAGAGAATATTTAGCAAAACAGTCATGCTTCCCTTTAGTGTGGGCTAAGAAAGGATATATTAAATATTTTAATTTAATGCTCTTCTTTAAAGCTTAAAATAAACATTAATTACATTTACTGTAGAAAGAATAACATTATTCTGGGGATTTTTAATAAAATATCAGTTTTTTTTTACCTTATTCTGAACAACTTTTTAGATAATGGACCAATTGTTTTAATTGCAATACATTATCGAAAATAGACTTCATATAGAACACGTTTTTTTCTGGCAGAACAGAAAGTCTAGTTAGTAAAAGTTTAATAATATATGACGCCAAACTGAAAAAATTTAAAAAAAAAAATAAAAAAATGTCTTATTTATGACCTGTTTCACGATCTCGAACGAAAACCTAGGCGAACGCAAGCTAGTCACTCGAATTCGAATCAATTTGGGTTTCTCTATTTCGAAAGCTATCGTTCGCCTATAGTTACGTGTGTCAATTTTTGTGTTTTACGTATTAACAAACCATTGTGGTGCCAGACCGGATATTTTAAACTTTTATTACAATTTCCTTTAAAAATACCAAAAATACTACTAAATTGTTTGAAAATAAATACAACATTACTTAACAGTGATCAGCTGTATATGACAAATAAATAAATAAAACAAATAAATAAAACAAAAGAAAAATTAATAAATCAAAAAAGTACACCAGCGTTTTCAGCTGTTCCATTGTGGATTCCATTAAGCTGAAATTTAAAGTTCTTAAAAAAACTGCAAATATTCGTGTTATTTTATTCTTACCTTTTGTTATCCATTCTTTTTTTTAAATCTATATAATTTTTTATTATATCATTTATTCCAGCAAAGAACATTGAAAAATGAGGAATTTTTTATTATGTTCTCCGATTTTTTTATATTTTGTACATGAATACTCTATAGCCCCACTTGCACATAGCCTTTTTCAAATCTCGAAATTTGTAAAAAGTCGCGATTTTATGCACGTTTTTAATTTTCATAAATTTGATAAAAATGCTAAAAGTGCTTCACATTGAAGTGCCATAACTTTTTAATTGTATATCGCATGTTATTAATTTAAACGATATTTGGAATATGCACTTGTTTACTTTATAACTGGAGGTTTTTAAATAAAATTATTGTTAAAAAAGTGCATACGAAATGCAAATGCAGTTTTCTAATGTATTTTTCAAAACTTCAAAACTCAAAACCTCCTACGATTTTCAAAAAAAAAATACAGTTTACTAAAATATGGAATATTACCTAAATATACAAATACTGATTTTTATGGGATAAACATGTCTTCTATTTGTAATGATTTTTTTTAAACAAACTTTATTCTTTTATTCTAAACTATGGAAATATTTTTATATAGTTTTGTATCGTTTTTTACAATAATTTTTTACCTAGTTAAATTTTCGATATGATGTCAAAAAAGTTATTTTGGATTCAAAAATAAAAATATAACGTACTTAGATTATTTTTCGTACTGCAACCCAGTCAAAACTTATGTTCCCAAATACTATTTAAAAGATTCGTTACTCATATTTTTTAAGTGCCAATAAGTATACTAGTAAGATTAAAGAATAAATTACACGTTTTATTTGAATCGTTTTTCTGATTTTAGTTCTTTCAATATTTTTTAATAAATGAATATTTTTATAAATATATGTATGTCTTCAAGCAAGTTACTAAATGAGTTCGTATTTTAAATTTATCACAAAAAATATGAAATACAAGAATGTATAAAAATATTTCCATTTTATAGAATAAGAAAAATATTTTTTTTTTTTTTAAATTCATTAAAAATAAAAGACATGTTTGTTCCATAAAAATCAGTATTTGCATATGTATCTAATATTCCATATTTTAGTAAACTGTATTTTTTTTTGAAAATCGTAGGGGGAGAATGTATTGAAAAATGCATTAGAAAACTGCATTTGCATTAAGTATGCATTTTTTTAGCAATCATTTTGTTTAAAAAATCCAGTTATAAAGTAGACAAGTGCATCTTCCAAATATCGTTTAAATTAATAACATGCGATATACAATTAAAAAGTTATGGCCCTTCAAATGAAGTGCTTTTAGCATTTTTTTGATATTTATGAGAACTGAAAACGTGCATAAAATCACGAGTTTTTACAAATTTGTAGATCTGAAAAAGGAAATGAACAAATGGGACCATAGAGTATTCATGTACAAAAAATAAACAAAATCAGAGGACCCGTTCTCAGATTTTTTGCGTTTTCTAATGGAATGAATGATATATTTTTTTGAAAATATTTTGTTACTCGAAATCAAAAAAGCATTTTGACATTTACGTTGGCACTGCTGAAATCTCGTTCGAAATAGAGAAAACAAATTTTGTATGAGAATTGTTACGTTTTCATTCGGCTTGTACTCAAAGTTATCTTTCACATAGAAATTTAGTTAGAGAAATCCAAATCCATTTTCGATCGCTTAGAAAGCGAAAATAGCATTGTTTCGAAATCGAGAAATAGGTCATTAGTCTTTTTTCTTAATATACACCATTTGATTTTTCAGAAATTTTGAACATATTGTAGAGTTGTCCATTCACAACGAACCAGCCTTGAGCATCACACAATCGGACTACGTCTAGTTTCTTCATACGATTTTAAAGCCGTTTGATTTTAAATATTTAGTATATATTTAATGGAACTGAATGGTGTTTATTTTTGTATATTGTTAAAATAAAAACACTTCAAAATTATTATTAAAATAATAATAATGTAAACCAAAGAAGTCTGACTGTAATGAAACACTACCTATCATTTTAAGTATTATAATAAACCAAATTAAAAATGTCTGATAACATAGGAAGGAATTACACTCACACCTTAAAAGTTCTGTGTTTTTTGAGTTTATTAAGGATTGCTCACGAAATAAATAGTGCACAAATTTTCACTTGTAAATTCTTACTTTATAAAGGGTATCTTTTTATACAGGTATATATCTTTAAGTTGGCAACACTTTTTTAACTGGCGGCCATTCAGTCAGCTGGTCAAGTGATTTCTGTTTAGTTTGGTTTGTCATTTTAACATGAATTTATTGACGTCTGAACAACGCTACCAAATTGTGCAAATTTATTTTGAAAATCATGGCTCTGTTCGACATACGAATTAGAATTTTGTGAATTTTGTTTAGCAAAGAAGCTGACTTTTGGTTAAATGGTCAGAACGTTACAGTCAATGGTGACCAGAGAACGAAGCCGATGTTGTATTTCGGCTGGCGGCGGCTAAACAAGATAATAGTCGGCGGCGGCTAAAAGTCGACTAGAGCCGAACATTTTTCGGCGGCGGCGGCTGAACTAAAAAAAAATCGGCGGCGATTAAAGGTCGACTAAAGTCGACGATTCTTTGACAAACATACACATTCTTGTAATTTAATTCTTATTTTTAAAAAAATATGCGAGTATATTAAAAAAATAACAGAAACTAGCTTTTGCTTATAGCATTTAAGTATAGTTATATATTTGTTTTTTTCACAGTAGCAGGATTAAGACAACTTTTTAGAATTAACGCAGTTTCCAGCGACCCACTGAGTCAGAATCAGTAGGAATTTTTGGATTACTTTGTGTAGTAGAGAAATAGTTTTATATATTTTTTTTGCGATATTTTAAAATTTTTAATATTCACTTTTTCTTGCAACGCGAAAAATATAACGGGACTTTTTTTACAGACGCTATGTTGCCACATATTAAAAACTTAATGTTACCAGGTGGTTGGCGGTGTTTAAAAGATAGAGGATTCTCATAAAATTCACCTATCGTTTATAAAATATTATAAACTCCGTTTTGTAGAAGCAATCAACCAACTTAGCTGATAACATTTCTAGCCGAAATTAGCCGCACAAGTCGGCGGCGGCATAAGTGCCTGAAAAATAGTCGGCGGCGGCTAAGCCGCGGCTATGAGCCGATCGGCTTCGTTCTCTGATGGTGACCGCTGTAGAGCCATGTTTACTGACTTTTTCTTTTCATCAATTGAACAACCATGAGGTGCAGAAGCTGTGTAGAAGCTGTTTCAGCAAGACGGCGCAACATGTCACACAGCTCGCTCCACAATTAATTTAATGAAGAAAACGTTTGGTAACCGCATAGTTTCACGTTTCGGACCCGTGAATTGGCCTCCAAGATCGTGCGATTTAACGACGCTGGACTATTTTCTGTAGGGATATGTGAAGTAGCTAGTCTATGCCGATAAACCCAAAACAATTGGCCACTTGGAGGACAACATTCTCCGCGTTATTGCCAATATACGGCCACAAATATTGGAAACTACGTTTGAGCCAGCCGTTGCGGTCATAGCCAGAAGTCATATTTAAATTATAATGCCTGAAGATTACATTCGATTAAAGTAAATTTTATGTCAATTAAAAAAATTCATCTTTGTTTTATTCCATTTCAAATTTCTATACCTCTATAAAAAATACCCTTTACTACAACAAATAACTAGTAGTTTTTAAAAACTACATGTGTTCAATTATCAAGTTCCATACAAATTTTAAAACCTAGAAGTTTTTAAAGACAACTTGTTTTGTTTATAGTATAAATGTGGTATTAAGCAAAAAAAAAAATATCTTTTGTTATCACGTTAGCATTGAAAAATGTATTGAATGATTGTGTAGAAGTATTTTCGATACTACATATTTAATGGATAATCAAGAAAAATTGTATGAAAATATAATACAAATTTTTAATAAACATATGAATCCAAATAGAGCGTCAAATATGCCAAATTGTCCATAACTCAGGACAGTGGAAAGATATTGGGCATTGGTAAGAAGGGCGATAAAGGGTACAAAATAAGTAACCGACGAAGTTATACATTTTTCTTAGAATTGGAGTAAGTTAAGCAAGAAGGTCTCAGAAAATACCATTAATATCCAAATTTCGGTATTAAACAAAAAGTTAAAACTTTCATACAAGACACCCAGTTTATCTAAATTGTTAATAAAATGAAAATGTGAGTTGTTGGTTAGTTCGGTTCAAGATCATGAAAAATTTTTCATATTAACAGAAAAATTATAATTTTATTTGTGATAATTTACTTTAATTAACAGAAAAAAACAATTAGAAAAAAGTTATTTGACACCTGCATGAATGGAGTTAACTTTCTAGCCCGCAACGGCCTTCATCAACATGAAAATTTATATAATATTGCCTTTAATAAAGTGTATTTTTAATTAAATATTACGTTATTTCAAGAGTTATTTCGCTTTATTCGTGCACAAGTTATTTCGTGCACAAGCCTTAATTATGACAAATGTAGGTATCAATATGATGTTTTTGTAAAACCGTGTAACTGAAATATTATTTATAAAATAGCATGTCTACGATCGATAATAATACATATGTATGTACATATGTTCAAGGAAGTGCACACACTTCCTCCGTAGAACGCTGCAGGCGGCTACGCGAAATAAAGTTTTTTCTGAGTGCGACACAAAAAAATAAAATTGAAGCAATTTTTTTAAGTTTCTTTTGTTTGATTTATGAATCAGCCTTGACATTTAAGGTCTTATGACATTTAAAAAAAAATAAATTATGATTTTGGGCAATAACCTATTTTTTTACCGTCATAGCGCCCAAATTTAAATGTTTCATTAATTACCCTAACCGAGCATTAGCTACTATGGCCTTCGGCGCGTTGTAGCGAAAACAGACCAGTGACTCTGGTGGGAATCGAACCCACGACCCCCGCACTGATATGCCAGCACGCTACCAACTAGCCTACAGGGGCGCACAACAAAAAATGTTACTGCGTCCAAATCAATGTCGCATTGCCCAAAAACAAGAAAATTTTTACAACGACAATTTACATATAATTTTTTGGGCACTATGTCGTTTTTTTTTCTTGGGCAATATGGCTTTGGGGAATATAACGTTACGCCTTCAAAATTTGTTAAAGAACAGATTAAATTAGGTCAATTTAAGAAGATCATCAAAATATTTTGAAAGATCCCGTTATAGGAACCGTTTAGAATATTAATAATATTAAAAAAATAATGAATTTTTGAAAATTAAATAACTCCTACTAAAAATGAAATAACTCCCACAGCAAATGAAATAACACCGAACAAGAAAATAAAATGAAATAAGTCCCACGCTAAGTTCTGTTGGGACTTATTTCATTTCGGAATTACTGCATTATGAAATAACACCTAATAACAAAAATGAAATAACTTCTAAAAAAATGAAATAACTGCAAAAGAACTGGGTATTATTTCATTTGAAATAACTCCCAAATTTGTATGAAAAATTTTTGGGACTTATTTCATTTTTTTCTTGGGACTTTGTTCACCTGGGAGTTATTGCACAGAGCCGTTCAATTATACCAACCGACTGAAATTCCTAATAACCGAATTTGAGTATTAGTAGCCGAATTTCAGTTGGCAAATAGCTAAATTTTTCTCTATGTGCAGTTGGGGTATTTCCTCAAATTTTAACGCAGATTTTTAGAATCCAAACCTTGGTAGATTTTTAGAATCCAAATATTTTGTTTAGTAAATAAAAAGCGGTGTCAAACCAATCTTATGGTGAATAAAAATATTGAAAGCTTTTGATTTTTTAAAAGTAAAACATTTGAATATTGAAAACAGCTGTGGAAAAAAAAAGTTTTAAAAATCACATTTCAACATACACAAATATGATAAAAATTCGAAAAACCCCTTCATCGGTGTTTCCTTGTTAGACGCACATTTGCACAAAGAAAAAACCCCTATAAAACTAATTATATCCAAAATATATTTGGTCGTAAAAGATATTAGATATAATGTTAGAAAGTGTCCAAACACGACATGATGTTTTTTTCTTCAAACTTGCGTGCTATTAATTAATCAAACTTTCGATGACGTAACGCTTTAATTTATGAAAATAATTTATTATTTATAAAATTGGTTAAAATATTTAAAATAATAATATATTAAGTTAAACATTTTACTTTGGTTGTGTATAAGGTAGTTTTTTTAAACAGCTAAATAACTGGTGCACGGTCATGATACCCACCGACAGTATCCTCTTATTCAGTTTGTGGTTTTGACCGAAACTATTCGAATTCAACTCTGACTCTAAATATAATCATTACCAATTTTGAACTTTGACAGCACCAAATATAAACATGGACAGTGCCGAAACGAACACCCCAGCAAAACACAATTTATTAAATAATGAGTCCAGTAATCTGAACACGAAAGTTTGGACGTATTACGCTTTATATTATAATTTTAGCTTTTTTATGTCAAATGTAAAAAAAGTAGTGACAGCCTAACATAAATATTAATTATAATGCATTACCCATATGCACGTAAATAATAAGCCATTATCAAAAGGAAACAAAGTAATGGAATTAAAAATAGAATTTGAAAAAAAATTACGAATTACAAAAAGTTTTTATAAATTTTTTGTTAAAACATGGTCGAGCCAGAAATCGATCCCGCGTCTTAAGTTTAAGAGGCGACTACTCTATAGAATAACCGACCGAAGCATATAATCCCAGAAAGGTTCAATAATGGGCTCTTCTTACCAATATCTAAATAAGCGGTAGAATTAGGGCCAACTGCATATAATTCGGCATCAAAACTCATTACTTGTATACGACGAAGTCGTTTTTGTAAGCACTTTCACATATTTGATTCATAAAAATAAAAACGTACAAAATTTGTACGCTCGCTTACCCGCTGCATTACAAGAAAATTAAAAACAGTTGGTTACCAAAATAATTACCCAGGCAGAAAAATACAATCGGCACAGTGTTTGCAATGCGTCGACGACAGTCTTAACAGTATTTTTCTGTTACCCCGCTTGATAACAGTGGGCAACCGTTGTTTTGAACGAATTTGCCACCATTGGTATAACATTGGTAATTCAAAAAAGTGTGTCCTTTACCTTAAGTTAAATTAATTTTACGAAATATATATAATAAAACACAGTTAAAAAGCATAAATACAGTTTGGATTTTTAAGAGGTTTCGGATTTGATTAAAAATAAAAAAACAAAAAATTTAGAGAAAAGTATGAAAACTTTATTTGAGTCGATAGAACGATCTATATAATTTAATGTTTAAAGATGTAAACATATCGGCCGGTATCACATGAATAAATTCTTTAATACTGGCTTCCAGTGCGTCAACCGTTGCGGGCTTGTCCCTATAGACATGAGCCTTAACATATCCCCACAAAAAATAGTCTTAAGGCGTTGAATCACATGATCTAGGCTGTCAATTGACCGGCCCCAAACATGAAATACACTGTTCATCGAACTCGCCTCTCAATTGGGCCAATGTTTGGCGTGCTATGTGGCATGTGGCAACGTTTTGTTGAAACCATCCAAGTCCAGATCTTTCATTTTGGGCAAAAAAAAAATTTGTAATCATCGAAAAATTCACAGTAACGTTCCCGCCAACGTCGTCTTTGAAAAAGTACGATCCAATGATGCCACCGGCCCATAATCCATACCAAACAGAGCATTTTTCGGGATGCATTGGCAGTTCTTGCAATGCTTCTGGCTGCTCTTCACACCAAATACTGCAATTTTGCTTGTTCACGTATCCATAAACAATAAATGAGTTTCGTCGCTGAACACAATTTTCCGATAAAAACAGAGGCCCAATTTCTGCGAACGGCGCCGAATCTATAATTCACGGTCATCAACAACACTGGCGGATACAGCTGCGATAGTATCCTCTGTCCGCACTCTACGTATGTGTGTTGATGGTTTAATGTCCAATAATGTAAATTTGGTGTGAAATTTAGTCACAAGATTCCAAATAGCAGCCTCAGAAGGTCGCCTAAACTGACCATAAATTGAAAGAAGTACACGATGCACTTTCTTAAACGAATATGAATTTTGATAATAAAGTTCAATAATCTGCCAGCGTTGTTCGTTTGTAAGTCGATTCATGGTTAAATTAAAGGCCAAACTGAACATGTTTAACGGTAACATTTTACACGAAAGAAGCTGAGCTACCAAAAACAGTGTTGCCAAAAAGAAAGTTGCTAAAAAATCACCCTTTATTATACATCCACTTCGAAGTGGTTGTAATATTGGCAAGAACAATATTGGCAATGAATTTTGCGGGTGGTACTGGCACATGCTTTGCAAACCCAATAGTGTTTTCCGAGATTTGATATTAGTTGTGCCTTTGCTAACAAAAACTATCAGTGGTTTTCCAAAACTACTTCTTTGGTACGGTTTGGCAATTTCTACCTGGGTGTGGATAAACACAACTTTAATCGTGTCTTGTCACCGTCTTGTGAATGTAGTTGTTTATTAATTAAATTAAAAACTAAATAATATATTTAAATTTAATAAAGACTAATGTGTATTTGTAACCTAAATATTGATAGTGATTAATAGTTTTGTGCGGTAAAATTGTAAACAAATATACATTCACGTAGACAGGCAAAAGACAAGAACACACATAGGTAATTTTTTATGTTTCCTTTTTCTTATTGCAAATAAGGGTTGTATATCCCCTATAATTGTCTACGGCAGTTGCCTACCTTTAGAAGATGCCATCATTTAGACAACCATTGATGTAAATTTTTAAAATATAATTTTGTTTATGTTGTAGATAATTATTTCTATATATTTTCCGTTATTAAATTAATTTATGTCGTCAAGGTGGGAGTAAGATTTTAAGATTTTCAGCAAATAAATTTTGATACCAATAATAATGGCAAGTTAGGGTTGCCATTTATTTAAAATATTTAAAATTTAAGTTAAAAAGCTCTTCGGAAAAAATCGCATAAAAGCCGAACAATAAGGATTGTCGAAAAAGCTCAGATACCCCTTGCATAAAATTAATAGGCATTAATATACATATTTTTTAGCCTTATCCAACTATAATTCTTTAGCAAAACACCAGTTTTAATATCACTTAAAACACATTATTTAAATAACAAAAATACTTCAAAGTTTTTGAATATTTTTCGTATGCCAGTTAATGCGTCTCCAAAATCTCTCTCATTTGGTACCCGATTTGTCTAAAATGTCTTTAAAACCAATCGAAATAAGTCAAAAAACAGAAAAATGTGGTAATTTTTTACACCACTTTTTAAACCCTTAACATGAGATTGGGCCCCTGAAAAAAATACGTATCCCTTAGTTTTGTTTCTTTATCACATATCAAAACTTCATAAAGTTTCGGAGAGAACCCTTAATGAGACTGCACTTGTAAGTGTTTTTAATTTTTAATCAACTAAGTGTTAGCAAAACTTTTGCTAAATCTACTAATATTGCTGACATTAGCATTTTTTTTGCAAGCACCCACCCTGCAGACTAAAATTTTACTGAACAGCAAAATTTTTGGTTGGCTTTACTAACTTTTTTTTGAGTGTAGCTCAAAATTACTGAAATATATCTGAGTATAAAAATATGATATTTAAATTGAAAAAATACACAATAAATTCTTGATAACATGTTTGTAACAAGAAGCTAAATGCACGTTTTCAATACAATATGCCAGAAATGGGAAAATGCGGCCCAGAGCGAATTTCGTGCGCCCCTTAACCCAAAACCAAAAAAACTTCCAAAAGTAAATAAAAAAATAATAATTAAAATACTAAATATGTACTCATAATAATCCATGCTAAAAATACGAAAAAAATGTCAAAACTACGAAATATTTTGTAAAATTAATTAATTTTCGTGTATTTTACGAAAGTTTTTGCTATTTTGACATTTTTTTGTATTTTTATGTATGGATTATTATCAGTGTAAAAACTTACAAAAAATAACGAATAAGAAAAATGAACGGTACTAACGATTCGAATTTAAAAATGGTGCCCCAAAAGAAAATAACACTGCTCCAATAGGAAACACATCGAAAATGAAGTCGAAAAACGTTGGTGATTTTTCTCCATTTAAATTTAAACCCTGGGGAAAATCATTTATTTCTCAATAATATGAAAATGTAATTTTGGGGAATGCAGTACTAAAATATGACAACACTTAAAGAAAAGATTTATTATATTTATAAAATCCTCGGCAAATGTACTCAAGAAAATGTATCTCCGTAAATATTTCAGGTAAATATTTCATATAAATATTCAATAAAAATAAAAATGTTGATTACAATTTTCTTTCAAATATAAAAAAAAATTGTTAAACTTGTTTTATAAAATTTGACGAAAAATATTATGGTATTAAAAGCCTCGTTTTGTTCCTCACACTTAACTTAAAAAAACGATTGGCAGCACTTTTAATATTATTTGTATACACTGATAATAATCCATGCGTAAAGTTACGAAAAAATGTCAAAATAACCAAACTTTTTGTAAAATAAACGAAAATTTTGTATATTTTACAAATTTTTTTTGTAGTTTTGACAATAATTTCGTATTTTTATGCATGGATTATTATGAGTGTATAAACTGACATGACATGGGTATCACCGGACAAAATGACTGAGAATCAATATGACCACATTGCTGTAAGTAGGCAATGGCGCAGAAGCCTTCTTGATGTGCGATCAAAACGTGGTGAAGACTGCTCTACAGACCATCATCTCGTAGTTGGAAATTTGCGTTTAAAACTTGCTGCTATCCGTAAAACCCGAATCCATCAAACGTAAATATGATATTCAAAGGCTTAAAAATCAGCAAACCCTTCACAACTTCGTGGTCTTTGTTCCTCTTAAGGAACCATAGGACATTATATTATATATATATAAATTCACAACTTATGGACGTTGAAAAAATTAAAAGAGTTATTACTTCAAATGACCAATGTCAACTTTTGTATGGGATTTCGTAACATATATATGAACAAAAAACAAGCGTAATGTTAAATACATAAAAATTACAGTTTTCCAAATGCACTAACTAGACTCATTAATATTTGAAAAATGTGTCAAAGTTTTTAAAATATTTTTCTTAAGATTCGTATTTGGGAGGCTATAATACTTTGAAAAGCATTATTATAAGTCTGTGCCAAAATCTTGTATATGCGTTCGTAAAAGTTCAATTTATGGAATTAATTTAATTAAAATCAAAAAGTCTCTCTAATAAAACTTTTTTACAAGAAATCAAAAATTTTCAGTCAAACAAATTTGGTTTAAAATTTTGACCTATTGTTTGCAAGGTTTTCTCCGAGATTTATTTATTGATGTGTCCAGAATGAACACAAAATGTTTAAGCAAATTTAAGTTTAAAAAGGCAAAATTCCAAAAAATAAATTAGGGGCAAAAAAAAATGTTTGACCCACAATTGAAAAAGTAAATACGTTAAAACTTTTTTGACTTTAAATAAGAAGAATCAATTCTTGTATTATCAGGATACCAATAATTAAATAAATTAAATTAAATAACAGAGCTGAGTTGTGTTGATCAGTTTAATATAGTGCGGCCCTCCGTAAGATTCTGAAATCCCAAAATTTGACCTTCGAGCCATGTGAGTGCCCATATCTGCAAAATACACTCATCAAAAATGTACATATATTTTTAACGAACTTTACAATCAGTGTAAAATGGTTTTTGTTGTTGTGTTCGAACATTGAAATTCCCGTTAAACACTTTATGCGGAAAAAAAAACATTTAAAACACATGATATAAAATTTCCATATACATGTTATAAAATACATGCAAAGTGTGTGTTTTGTCTATGGTTGCCAGTCGTAATAGATTTCGCTTGATTTACAAGAATCGAGGACAAGTATGTTTTGTCAACATTTTTAAGGCTCAACCAAATAACACCTTATTTTTTTTTTTTTTTTAATATTTTAAAAGTTTTTCTTCAACACAGCTTTGTAAAAAGCAAAAAAAAACAAAAATCATTTAAATCGTGCCTTTTGCAGGCCAATTATTCGATATATTTTATGTGTTTGAATAAAATAAGCTACCTAGAACGAAATGGGATCGTCGTGCGCCAAAGTTGTATCTGTAAAAAAAATGATGCTAGAGATCGGCACTCAATTTTAGTAAAGACAATTTTTAAAAATTAAAATCGCTCTCCACTAGTTTATTATATATATCGTAAAAATAAAAAATGTGAAATATTATAAATATCCGTTAGCTAGTTTTTTTTTTATAGCGATTTGAATTTAGCGGATTTCAAGGATATTTAATTTTTGGCTTTATTTTTTTTAATTTTGAACTTATAACTACACTCAAAAAAAAAAGTTTATAAAGTCAGCAAAATTTTAGTCAGCAGGGTGCTTGCAAAAAAATGCTAATGTCAGCAAAATCTTTTGCTGAAAATCCGCGAGCTGATTTTTAGCAACAAAATTAGTAGATTCAGCAAAAGTTTTGCTAACACTTAGTAGATTAGAAATAAAAAAGCCTTGCTAAAAATTAATAAATTTTTTGCTGAATTTTAGTAGACTGAAAAAAACTCAAAAAATTTGTAGAAAACTTGTAATTTAGTTAATTTATTTGCTGAAAATCATAAAACATATTTTTGTGATTCTTTTAAAAATAATTTACTATAATAACGAAATATATTATTTATTTATTTATTTATTTATTTTCATATTTATTATAATTAAAATTACAATAAATTTAAAGCTAAAAAAGCACTAGCAGCAATGGCTATCGGCTTTGTGATTATTAATTAAATTTATTTTTATATACAGATATTTACATATGTACATGTTTGGTTTTGATTAAGGATTTCAAAAATTAAATTTGGTTATGTAAAGAAATTTTTTTTACAAAATCAAAGACTTTGTTAATGTTATCTTTAGTTGGTAATTTTAATAAATCTACAATATTAGAAGAATTGCAAATAGATACACGTAAGTTCTCGAGGGCTGGGCAGTCTACTAAGATGTGAAAAACGGTTAAAGTTGACGAGTTGCAGAATGTGCATACTGGTTGATCAGTTTTGTTCATCAAATATTGGTGGGTGAGACGGGTATGTGTTAGACGAAGTCTAGTGAAACATTTATTTTGTAGGCAGTAGGTTGACGTTGGTAAAAATGTGGGTTGTTTAGTTGGATTGATGATTTTGTACGGATGGTTGTAATTATTCCATTTGCGATCTAAAGATCTATTAAGTTTTAAGGTGACACATCTTCTTAAAAATTGTTTGGATTTAGGTATAGACAAGTATGTGGGTTGAAGGTGGACCGATTTTGCGGCAAGGTCTGCTGCCTCATTGCCTGTGATACCAATGTGGCTAGGAATCCACAGTAGCTTAACAATGTTTTTAAGTTTTATTACTTGTTGTTGTATAGAAACCACTAATTCATTTTTATTATTTTGATTTAAAGCTGCATAAAATACCGAACGGCTATCTGTGCAGATAATGTGTTTTCTATGTGAATTTTCACATAGCTTTAGTGCTTCCAATATTGCTATTGCTTCAGCTTCAAATATAGTTGCTTCATGTGGTAATATTCCCTTTTTTTGTGTGCTTCCAGCTCCATCAGTTATGGCAAAACCAACATGTTTTGTAGTTTTTGAACCGTCTGTGAAGAGGAAGTCCCAGCCATTGTTGTTATATTCGCTGTATATTTCATTAAATAATGATTTAAAGACTATAGGTGATGTGCTGGTTTTGTTAAAGTTTTGGAGGTTTTTCAAAAAGTTATTGGATTCTAGCAACCACGGAGGATGGAGTTCCAACGGTGGAGAGTAATCACTTATGTTATTCTTTTTTGCAATTTTAACGATATTGCAAAGGGTTGATGGATATTTTGGCATTGTTTTCCTCTTTTTAACAAGCTTATGTGTTTGTAGAGCAGTGAAGAGTTGGAGCAGCTAATTTTGTGCAGAAGGCGGTGCAAGAGCCTATTGGCGTGCACACGAAGAGGTTCAAAACCACCTTCTGCTTGAATGTTCTTGATCGGGGTCGTACGAAATGCCCTCAGACTGGTTCTAATGGCAGCGTTTAAAATAGTTTCTACAATTTTAAATGTTGTCTTGGAAGTCTTATTATAGATGACTAAACCATAATCGATTTTGGATAACATAACCGAGTTTACTAATCTTAGCAGACTGTTTGTATGCATTTGACTTTTACTTGATGATAAGTACTTAATAATGTTTAGTCTACTGGTTAAATCTCTTTTTAAATAATTACAATGATTCTTAAAGTTATATTTACAGTCAATATTAAGACCTAAAATTTTACAATTGTTTACATTTTGAATAGAAAAGTTGTTAAAAATTATGTTAATTTCGTTACAGTTCCGTTTTTTACATATATGTAGATGATTCGTTTTCTCAAACGATATGTCTGCACCTGAAGTTATTGACCAGTTGTTAATTTTAATTAAAATTTCTTGAAAAACTTGTGCAATTTTGTCATTTTCTTGTTCATTAGATATAACATAGAGATCGTCAGCATAAAGGCAATGATCGACTCTTTTATCTATGTTTAAGATACGACTTAAGTCATCGAAGGCAATTATGAATAGAGTTACTGACAAGGGTGACCCTTGAGGAATGCCGTTATCCAGAGGAAAAGCATTTGAAAAGGTGCCGTTGACACAAACGGAAAATTTTCTGTTTGTAAGGAAAGATTTGATAAAATTAAACATTTTTGGACCTAATGACCACTTTGCTAGTTTTTGAAGTACGATGTGAATTCCTACTCTGTCAAATGCTTTATTAAAATCGATTGACAGTATAGACGTATGTTTTTTAGTAGATCGATTTTTGCATATAATATGATCCAGATACAAAAGGGAATCGGTGGTGCTTAGACCGGATTGGAAGCCGGTGACTCTATGTCACTTGATCGGATTGGACACGGTGTTATAGCTAGAGAAGCTAGTGTTTGTGATTTTTCTGATTTGAAGCAATCGGAAAAATTCGAGTCTTTGGAATTATCTGACCAATATTTAGCGAAAATTTCTGATATTTCGTTGGCTGAAGTTATAATGTTATTATTAAATGAAATAGAAGAAATGGTTTGGGGAATATAGTTCCCTGTTAATTTTCTTATATTTTGCCACAGAGTTGCTGAGGATGCAGATGGATTTAGGTTGTTAGTGAATTCTTTAAATGAATTAATTTTTGCTAATTTTTTTGCCCTATTAAAAATTGAATTATTTTTTTTGTAAGCTACGAGGTTAACTGTAGACATATTTCGACGAAATTGTCTCCAAGATTCCTGTTTTTTATTTCTAAGTATTTGAAGTTCATTGGACCACCAGGGAACGGTTTTTGTTCTATTTCTATTTGACGATATAGGAATACTTTCGTTTGCAGAAAGTTTAATTATTTTCCTTATGGAGGCTGCCTCCTTGTTAACATTGGGGGAAGTACTGAAATGTTGATTAAATTGAAAAATTTTGTTTTGGTAAATGCCCCAATTGGCTTTTTTGATGTTAAATTTTGAAAGTTTTGTATTAATGTGGAGGGTATTGGTTGTTATTTGAGTCATAATAGGATAGTGATCACTATTATGGTTGTTATTTGAGTCATAATAGGATAGTGATCACTATTATGGAGATCGTCTATAACTTGTCATCTACACATTGGTACAAAAGAAATAGATGAAATTGTAAGATCTATATGTGAAAACGTATTATGGGTACTAAAATGTGTGGGTGAACCATCGTTAAGAACTGAGAGATTTGAGTTAACTAAAAAATTTTCAATCGTTGTGCCTTTGCTATTGGAGTTTGTGGAACCCCAGAGAGGGCTCCAAGCATTAAAGTCACCAGTCATTATAATTGGTGAGTTAATGTTATCAATGGTGTTACTTAGGTCGGATATGGGTATCATGTCTGCTGGTGGTGAATAAAAGGAAAAAAATGGCTAACGAAATGTTAGATTTTATTTGTAGACCTACTAAGTTGAGTAATGGATTGGTATTTATTACATTGTGCGGTATGTGTTTTTTGATAAGTATGGCTGTGCCTTGTTTAGAAGTTAAATTAGGGTTATGAAAGTAACCAAAATAATCCCTGGGGATATATGGAGTGAAATCATTCCTACATTTTGTTTCTTGCAAACATATGATATCAGGTTTATGTTCCGAGATTAAAATTTGTAGACTAGTGTAATTGTTGGTAAATCCTCGTATATTCCAATTATTTTTTAAAGATAATTACTCTGACATGTCATCGTCAGATGCCATAAATTCTATTTGTTTTACGGGAGTTTCTGAGTCAGAACTGTAGTCTGAAAGAGAAATAGATTTTTGTGGGGATAAAAAGAGATTTTGTTGGTAGCTAAGTTACCAGAGAATGTTGGTTTGATTGTTGTTGGATCGGTTTGTTCATTTTTTGTTTCTAAATTTTTGTTTGTGTCTTTTTGTTCGTTTATTTTGGGTTTGTGTATGATTGTTTCGATTGTTTTATTAAACTCAGGAGTAAGATTTTTTATGGGGTTTGAGTGTAATGTGGGAGTGTTTTCTATAATTTTTTTAGTTTTTAATGTACTAGAGTTTGAAGGTAGAATTATTGTTGCTGTTTTTGTATTGTTGGAGGTAGAAATTGTATTTTTGGCGGTAGAGATTGTATTATTGGTATTAGAAATTGATTTAATGGCGGTAGAAATTGTGTTATTGGGGGTTGAAATGGTGTTATTGGTGGTAACTGGCGGAGTAAGAAGTGGATAATGATATTGTATTTGATTTTTCTTTGTGAATTGCAATGGCATCACGCATTGAGCATTATTTTTTTATTTTTATTTTGAGAATCTCTTTTTGTTGGATGAATTTTTTGCACTGGTTTGATGATGCAGGGTGGGCTTCAGCACAATTTGCACAAAAATGTACGAGTACAGACAGTTGGGGAATGAGGGGGAAGGTTGCAGTTGACACACGAAGGAGAGCTTCTACACCGTTTCTTTGTGTGCCCAAGCAATTGGCAACTTTTACATCTCATTGGGTTTGGGAAGTATTCACGCACTTTCACTTTGTACCAGGATATATCAATTGATTCTGGAATTTGGTATAAGTCAAATGTTAAGAGAATTACTCCTGAGGTAGTTTTTTTGCCGTCTACTAATTTTTCATATTTGTAAATATCCTTTACTCCCTGGGGACTCAGTTCTTTTATGATTTCTTCTGAGGAAATTTTTGCAAGGAAAGGTGCAAAAATAGTACCTTTATTGAAATTTAGTTGATCATGTAATTTGCAAACAATTGGACATACACCAAAAAGTTCATTAGTAGAAAGAAATTTTTTTGCCGTTAAATTATCTTTGACTAATAAGAGCAAATTGCCATCTCTTAATTGGGAAATTGATATGATGTCTTTACTAATAAGGTGTAGTGCTCTGTGAATAGCAAAACACGAATATTCTGTAAAAGGTTTTTTTTCGTCACATGAAGAAATAACAATGTATTTGGGATTATAGGTTTTTGGTGGTGAAGGGAGAGTGGGAAAATCAACAGGGGATTCTCCTCTATTTCTTTTTTTCTTTTACTTTGGGGACTCCGGTCAGCAAGAAGAGCAAACCGGTTATCCCCTGGGAGGGGGGGGCCCGGGGGCCATTGTGGATACTTAATACACGTAAAACAAAATGTTTCACTTTGTAATTGAGCACAGTTGAAATAAATATATAACAAATGATTTTTGTTTGTTTATTTATTTATTTATTATATTTTTTTTTTAATAAAATGCACTGATCGCGATGCGCTTAAACAATTCACAGAGAATAGTTGACTGTACTCGTTGAGTGCTTGTCGGAGACTGTAACGAAATATAAAAATTTTCATTTTCCCACATTTTCCGACATGAATTAATTTAATATCTGAAAATATATAGAAATAAATATATATAACATAACAAAAATTTCTTTTAACTACTTACATCAATGGTTGTCTAAATGATGCTATCTTTTAAAGGACGCAACTGCCGAAGATAATTATAGAAACGAAACGAAAAAATAAACAAAAACAAACGAAACGAAAAAAACAACCCTTTTTTTGCAATAAGAAACAGGAACCATAAAAATTTACCTAAGATGTGTGTCTTGTCTTTTGCTTTACTCTGTATACATGTCTGTATATGTTTGTTTGCAATTTGACCACACTAGATTATTAATCTAGAAACATTTAGTTTAAATAAATAAATATTTTATTTTGTCTTTTATTTAATTAATAGACAATTATTTTCACAAGCCGGTGACAACGCAAAATTTAAGTTGTTTTAATCCTCAAGTTTGTTTTATGTATGAAAAACAGATACAAAAATCTTCCATGGTTGATTTTTTTATATGTCTTATTAGAGTTGTACTTTTTAGTATCATTTTCCTCTTCTCTACTACATCTTGACATGCCGCGACATCTACTTCATTCTGCGTATATCTTTCAATCTGGTTGTCGTCCACACTATTAATGAGCTTATCAGCACAATTTTTTTTTAGCAAAATTAATTAGTAAAACATTAGTATATTAGTAAAGCATTAGTATAAATGCTTTATACTGAATAAGTATAACAAAAATTTTAGCTGAAACACGATTTTAGCAAAAAATTTTGCTAAAAAATAGTATACCTGATTTACAAGACGTTTTACTAACTTTTCTACTAACTTATTTTTTGAGTGTACGTTTTAAACAAAATTCACGAAATTGGCTTTGCAAATAATTTAATTGGATTATAAATTTTAGTAAGTAAATACTTTTTACAGTTCAGCTAAACATAGAAAACAGATATGTTTCTTTGCTTTATTATTAGATATTTTTTGAAATATTTACTCATATTACGTAACATTTTTAATTAAAAACTGATTTTGTTAAGACTTTTGAGCTTTCAAATTGTCTCTTTTAGATATTCTTCACTTTAAAAGCTTTTTTTCCTTAAAATGTTTGTAATTCTTCTTTTAAAAAGTGTAATTATTTTAACTTTTATTGTAGTTTTATTATTTTTTGCTTTTTCCTATATCTTTTTGACATAAACACAACGGATTTTGCTTGTTTTGTCTTCTCTTCTTATAAATATCACTCATTCGGCTTAAGTTCACCTAAAGTATGCAACAGCAAGTTTAAAAAATGCTACACATACAAGGGTATAATTATTTTTATTAAAACTTAAATATCACTTATTCGTATGGGCCCATTTGTTTTCATAATATGTTTCTCGAAAGTATGCCAACAAAATTTTTGGTTTGCACAACTAATACAAATACGCAATATAAATTATACGAAATATAATGATATATTATCACGCATTTGTCTACGTGCGTTTTATTTTTTTATAATAAGCGTTCCATAAGTATGAAACAGCCAGTAATTTTATTTAAGCATTTTTTTATTTTTAACATTTAAAATTTAGAAAACAAGTCTCAACACTTAGTTAGCATTTTTTTTTTTTTGGAAAAACAATTATACATATTTTAGAGTTCAAAAACTGTTCATAAAAAACATATTTTTTTCTGTATTAGATAATCTTTTTAACTTTTAATTTTTACGCCTAATGAAAAAACAGTTGAAAATTGCCACATTCCAAAAGGCTATACGAATTAGATACGAGCTAAGTTTTCACAACCCTTGTTGATTTTTAGTATACACCCAAACAATTTCAAGAGGGTATACGATAAAAGCAAACTTAGTAAAAATTTTTTGTTTAAAATTCTGTGATTATTATCAAGTTTTGTATAAATTATTTATGCCATTGCGTTATTTTTAAACTTGCATTTACAACATTTTTTAAAACTATTTTTTTTGGACACATCAATTGCTGACATCATGCTCTCAGTTGGTCTTATGCCCATAAATTGCCACAATCCTACTCACTACTCTAACCCCACTAGCACTTTATTGGATCTTTTCTTTACAAACGATGTCTCTAAAGTCCAATTGTATGATCAACTATCTGCATCTTGTTTTTCTAGGCATGACCTGATCTTTATTTCTTACGATTTCAACTTAATTCGTGAAGCTCAAACTTTTACTTATCGTGACTACAAACACATCAATTATGAAAATTTAGCTGACAATTTTTTGTTAATTAACTGGAACAGCTTATACTATATGCCGACTTCCGATGATTTTTTCTTGAAAATAATATTTCACATTTATTTAATCCTGCTGTTCCACTAAAAACAAAGCATATTAAGGAAAACACTAGGCCGTGGTTTACTACAGAAATAAAGTGTTTGATTGATCTTAGAGATGAGGCATACTCGCGCTGGAAGAAGTTTAAGATCCCAGAATTAAAGGATGAGTTCTCCACACGAAGAAGAGATGTAAATAGAGATAAGAAGAGCTAAAGCTTCACATTATGCTGATCGTTTTAAAAATGCTATAAACAGAAAGAAAACATGGCAAACGATACGTGATATTGGAATTGGTAATACGAAGAAAACTACAAATTGTGATTTGACTGCTGATGAACTAAATAATGCGTTTATGAAGACCCCCTCAATTGATAGTAGCACTCTTACCAATAATTACGCCAATAATCAATTTAATTCTGTACCTTGCAACCAATTTGAATTTCACTGCGTTAACAACTCTGAAGTGTTAACTTGTCTTTTGAAAGTAAAATCAAATGCTATAGGTTACGACAATATGGATCCAAGGTTTATTAAATTAATACTACCACAACTGCTGCCATTCATTACCTACTTCTTTAACACTATTCTTACTACGAGTGTTTTTCCAACTAAATGGAAACATGCGAAGGTCATACCAGTACCAAAATCACACTCAGAGTTTCGTCCAATAGCAATTTTACCTTTCCTATTCAAAGTACTTGAAAAACTTATGCACATTCAAATAAGTGAACACTTAAACCGCTTTAAATTATTAACTGATCGACAATCAGGCTTTCGGCCCAAAAATAGCTGTATTACAGCTCTGATCGATGTCAGTTAGGATATACGTAGAGACGTCGACATTGGCAAAGTCAATTTTTTAGTGTTGCTTGACCATTCGAAGGCTTTCGATACCATTGACTATACTATTCTCGGCCTCAAACTAAGTAAACTTTTCAATTTTCATACATGTCAACATTATTGCTTAGTTCGTACTTGTCAAATCGCTGTCAATCAGTATTCTTAAATAATAACTACTCACAAGCTTTACCTGTGGAAAAGGGTGTACCTCAAGGCTCGATTTTAGGACCTCTTATTTTTTCACTCTATGTGAATGACTTACCTACTCGCTTGTTTCACTGTAAACTTCAAATGTATGAAAATCATGAATCATGAATTCATGAAAATCTTAGTAAACTTAACTATGATCTCAACCAAATTTACCTCTGGGCATCGGAAAATAGGTTTTGCTTAAACCCTCAAAAATCAAAATGCCTCATAATACGCAAAAAATCGTCACAATTAAACATTAACTTTGATATTGTTCTCAACAACAAGAAAATTTAAATAGTTTCGTCTGTGAAAAACCTCGGGATTATTTTTAATAACACGCTTAGTTGGTCGAATCATGTCAACTCTATAGTCTTCAAGATGAACTATATGCTTCGTACACTATGGCCTATACAGTACTGTACACCTTTTGAAATCAGAATGCTTATTGCTAAAGTTTATTTAATGCCCAGGTTGCTCTATGGCTGTGAGCTTTTCGCTCATTGTGATTCCACGAGTAAGAGTAAATTAAAGGTGGTCTACAATAAAATAATAAGATATGTTTTTGGGCTCTCAAAGCGCGATCATAATAGAGTATCTTCCTATACAAATCAGTTGTACGGCATGTCTCTGGAGAATCTAATGAAGGTCAGAATACTCACCCTGCTTCACAAAATAAAATATATTAAGGAGCCACGAAATTTGTATGACCGCCTTGCATTTTTTCAATCAGGAAGGGGTAAAAAGATACATTCCCTCCGTTACAGAAGTCTTATTACGGAATGGCAATTTTATTTCAACGACATCCATCTTTGGAATTTTCTTCCAAACAAAATTCAAACCAACAATAACGCAACAAGTTTTAAAAACGAAATAACAAAACATTTCTCAACTTAAGGCCTCATTAGTTGTTACTTTCTGTTGCCGTTCTGTGCCGTTCTGTTCTGTAGGTAATATTTTGTAATTACTTTTTCTGTGAGAGGAATCAGCTGTTTTAAAAAGTAAAAGAAACTCAAACCAAAAACATTCAAATCAGGGATGATAAATGCGAGTTTAAAAAAGTACCAACCTGCATATAAAATAGTACTTTTTCGGCATCACAAGTATAAAAAAATTTAAATATAAATTAACAAACAAATCTTGTACCCTCCAAATGAACAATTACAAATTGAAACAACAAAAATATATTTAAAAAAATATGTTAAGAGGTGAAAACAAAATATTGAGGTAAAAAACTTTTTTGGATTTAAAAAAATAAATTGTGTCGTGAAAAACATTTTTGAGGTAACAAAACTATTTTTGAGGTGAAAAAAGCTTTTGTTGAGAAAAAGAATTTGCGTTGAATTTTAAATATACACCTCTTAGCGTCTGGTGGAAAAATATGACGTTATATTTTATACACCAGACACTACAATGAATTCTGCATGATTGGATAATATTAAACGATTTTTCGATAAATGGTACTAAGACAAAGGCAATAATGTTTCGAACGGGTTATCGCAGAATTGCTTACCCTCGGATAGGAATTTGTGGAACCGATATAGAATATGTTGAATCGCTTAAATGTTTGGGTGTTGTAATTGACCAATATCTAAATTTTAGTGAACAAATTGATATTGTTTCATCTAGG
This sequence comes from Delia radicum, assembly GCA_021234595.1. Taxonomy (NCBI): domain Eukaryota; kingdom Metazoa; phylum Arthropoda; class Insecta; order Diptera; family Anthomyiidae; genus Delia; species Delia radicum. Next base: position 216,663,494 of record CM037851.1, read on the forward strand.
GTAACTTTGGGACTCAGAAAACTTTACAATTGTGGCTTGTATTTGCCTGTAAGGGTGAAATATATTCTTGCTCACACCTTGTTGATGTCGCATGTTAATTACTGCCTTGAGGTTGATTCTGGTACTTTTGGGTATAATATAGTGCGGCTTGAGCTAATTGTGAAAAGAATTGTGCGGTTTGTATATGGAATTAGATTTCGTGATCACGTATCTAGTGCAGTTATTAACTTTCTCGGTTGCCCCCTAACACAGTATATAGAACTTCCCAATTTATTGTTCTTTTATAAGGTCATTAGATCTGGTGTACCCAATTACTTACGTTCTGAATTTATATTTTCTAGGTCTGAGAGAAACCCTCAGGTAGTTGAACCACTTATAAACTATACAATCTTTGAACGATCTTTACTTATTAGAACTGCTAAAAGCTGGAATTTTTTGCCTTTGAATTTACGTACTTTTACATTATCGTATAATGTTTTTAGGAACAGACTTTTGTCACATTTCCGGGACACTGTATGAATGAGTGTTTTTAAATTGTTTTAGGTCAGGCTTTCTCCAGTATGGACTTTTTACATTTTCCTAGTTATGTTGAAACAGCTGAACCATATCCAAAAATAAAGTGTACAATTTTATAGCTATTGCTATAATGTTCTAAGGATATTTTCGTATTTTTTTTATATATATATATACTGTTTATTGAATTTAATCTAAGCTATTTGTAAATATATTCTTGAATTTATGTAGCACACTAGCAATACGTCTTTGGCCTTTAAGGCTTATTGTATTGCAAATGAATGAAATAAATAAATAAATAAAATTCTAATAATATACAGTGCAATATACACCAATTTGAATGGAAAATTTAGAGGTACTTTCACAGTGGCACTCATTACTTTTGGACCACTGGACCGATTTTGCTCATTTTCAATACCAAACTTTTCGGAAAAAATTTACATAAAGCTATGTAAAAACGAGCAGTGCGTACTAAGAAAATTAGCCGATATTGATTTAAAAAATTTTTAAAATTTTGAGATTTTTTCTTAAATTCAGCAAATTTTTAATATTTTTTGAATGTGCTATTAATATCTTGCTGTATTGAATTACATTTCTCACAGTTTTTTGCGAATTCAATCCTTGTGATTGGTAGCAAACAAATTCGATTTCACATTTTTATAAGATTTTTATTATTTACTTTTTGAAAATCAAAATTAGTTAATAATAATTATAACCCTTAGTGATTGAATTCAATAATTGGTTTAATCGATTAATAAAACTCTAATATAATCATCTGTAATCAGTCGCACTCAGTGAAATCATGTGATTGAATTTACAGCGTTTGGTTCCGAATTAATTCATTGTTGATATGGGACTGCAAATCGAATTAATAATTATTGAATTTTAAAGGGACCAAGAAATTCATACATAGAAAAATTTGTAAATCGTACTAAATGAGTCATAGGAGTATCATGGTACATCCGAGGTTCAAATATTACCATAAAAAGTACTATAGTACCAACTTTATCATCCCTGATTCAAATAATGAGAAAAAGATTTCACAACAAACCAATACATACGCACTTTAGGCTGTCACGTAACGTTGAATTCTATTTTCAATAGATTTGTCCGCAACAGAACAGAACGGAAAAGTGAAAAGTAACCACACATACAGACTTTCAATTGAACAGAAACAAAACAGCTGATTCGTAACAGAACAGAACGTACAAACTAATTCTGCCTTTAAAGTTTTTCATGTCAGCAAATAAATATTATTAATTTTTACTTTATATTTCATTTTATTGTCATTATTGTTTTAATGTTTTAATTTTTTTTTCTTTTTTTATATTTTTATTAATTATTATTAATTTAATTATTTAAAACTACAAATGTAACCCAATTATGTACTTACAATTTCTTACATCCCATACTTTAAATTAAAAGATATATATCTTGTTGTATGGGATTGTCAAATAAATTCAAATTCAAATTCAATTCAATTCATACATTATAAAATATTACTTAACATTTTTATCTATTTATACAGATGTTTCTATTATGCTAAATCTTTGCAAAATGTCAAACTTATATTGCATACTTCTAGAATTTTGGGTACATATTTTAATCAAACATTACTTGGTAAAATGTAACAAAATAAATAAGGACGAACATAACAAATAATAGATAATTTCTTGAACAAAAGTATTGAACGATAAAAATAGTTTTTTTCGTGAACAAAAAAACAAACATGCAACACAAATAGCATGTGAAATAAAATATGTATGTATTATATAAAACTTTATTTAAAAATAACTAAATTCCCATAAATGGTTCATCTAAAAATGTAAAAGAAACAAAATTCTAAGAAATGGTAAGTTTATTTTAGTTATTTATTAAACAACTGAATTCTAATCCTAATCCTAATTTTATTTTTTTTTCAGCTCAAATTCATTGCAGTGGTGGAATTGGGTAGTATATCTTTTATTGGTGTTAATTTGAAGAAAGTGTAGGATTTAATATTAATTTGAAGGGGTATTATTTGAAAATAATATCGTGTTTCTTTTATATTTTATAAATAAAATAAGTTTTAATAAAATAATAAAAGAACAGCATGTTTGATCTAAATATATAGAACAGTTTATTAAAAAAAACAGCTAATAAAGTCAGCAAAAAAAGTTTTAGTTAGGCGGGTGCTTGCAACAAAATTGCTAATATTAGCAAAATTTTTTGCTGAAAGTTAGCGAGCTGATTTTTCAATGAAAATGAAAATTATTCAAGTTCGAGGCCATACTCTATATTTCTTCATTTGGATATTGTCCTAACAAATAATCTATAGAGTTTTTTGTTTTCAAATTTATTATTTGACCCTTTCAGGAATGTGTTGATAGATCTATTTCGGGAATTTTGTAGGTTCCCATCATCAGAACACGTTTTGAAAACGGTAACAATCCCATGCCAAACATCAAACATTCATATGAACTAGTTTACTCACTACATGAGAACTAATATTCATATGAGTTTTTATCAACAAAATTAGTAGATTTTGCAAAAGTTTTGCAAAATTCACTTAGTTAAATCAAAATTAACTATCCTTGCTAAAAGTTAGTAAAATTATTGCTGAATATTTGTGCACTGAAAAAAACTTAAAAAATTTTGTAGAAAATTATATTTTAGTTAATTTATTTGCTAAAAATCTTAAATCTTTTTCGTTATTCTTTTAAAAATAATTTACAATGCTCTGCAAAATATGAAAATGTTCATAATCCCACATTGACAACGCGAATTAATTTAATATCTGAAAATATATAGAAATAATTAGATATAACATCAATAAATTATCTTTTAACTACTTACATTAATGATGGCATCTTTCTAGAAACGAAACAAAATGAAATAACAAAATATGAAATATACAACCATTTTTTTGCAATAAGAAAACGGAAACATACAAAATTACGTACGATGTGTGTCCTGGCTTTTCGTTTTAGTCAGTCTACCTGAACGTATATTTGTTTGAAATTTGACCACACTACATTAATTGTCACTATAATAATTTAGTTTACAAATACATATTTAATCTTTATTAAATTTATATATTTTATTTTGCCTTTAATTTAATTAATAGAGAATTACTTTGACAAGCCGGTGACAACACAAAATTTATGTTTTTCAATCCACAATTATGTGTATACGATACACTTTGTTGGCGTCCTTTTGTTTTGTTATGTTTGAAAAACAGATACAAAAATCTTTCATGGTAGATTTTTTTATATGTCTTACAAGAGTTGTACCTTTTGGTATAATTCTCCTTGTCTTTACTATATCTTGACATGCCACAACATCTACTTCATTCTGCGTATATCTTTAAATCTGGCTGTCGTCCATACTAATTTGCTTATCAGGAATTTTTTTGTAGAAAAATAAATTAGTAAAGCATTAGTAAAATATTAGTAAAACATTAGTTCAAAACCGTTAAGTGCTGAATAAGTATAACTAAAATTTTATCTAAGAAATAATTGCAGCAAACACTTTGCTCAAAAATGGTATACTTGATTTACAAGACGTTTACTAAATTTTCTACTAACTTATTTTTTTTTCAGTGTAGTGTTTGTTATGAAATAGAATGGATAATTTTATAACGATGTACTGCTTAATTCGCATAATTAGAATAACCAATTTTTTTTTTTTTGTTAAATGACATTATATTTTTATACAAATCCTTTTCTTAAGTTGATTGACAAAACTTTACTGAAAACAGTTGAAATTACTGAAATTAGTTGAAATGCTCCTACCATACTTAGTAATATTATACCCTTTTTTGATAAACGTTACCCTAGATTTATTTTGAATCGGATTATTCCAACTGATAATTTTTTACACCATTTTTTTATACTTTTTATAAGAAAAAGTTTATTTTTATACAAAAAATAAATTAAATTGAAATACAACAACTAATGTATGGGTGTTTTTAATTGTCAAGATTTTTTTTCCCCAATCAAGATTTTTTTTAGTGAATGTTAAACATTTTCCAAATTTGATTATGGCAACCCTAGTTTTGCCCAATATTTCCTTAGTTAGATGCGTTGGCACCGTTACTACTAGTTATTGTATTTCGACTGGCTGATAAACAAATTGTGATAATACATATACATAAAACAAGCAAATGTACAACCTACGTATGGGGCTTTCCAAGCCAACTGTCTAGCTAACAAAAAAGTATATCACAGCAATGTCGAACTAAGAGTATTTGGCTCTCCTTTATGGTGCTGATAAAAATTAGAACAACTTTTTCAATTATACAAAAAAGTAGACGAAGGAGGTGCGGTTAGATATTCAAATGTGGTCATTTAAGTATATTATTAACAATAATTTAACTGAATTTCGTGGTTACATATTGACAAATATTAAACTAAAGTTTAAAAAGCTAGAAAGTTGACGAAATCAATTGATTTTTTTAAGGAGACTTTGAATTTTAAGAGTAATTTAAAACTCATTTCATCTAAAAATCTGTAAAACAAATAACATTTCTTATTTTTCTTTAGCTTTACTAAAGGGTGGTTAAATTTCAAGGGCCGATGTTGATTTTGAATAAAACACAAACTATTTAGGAAATTATTGTAATTTTATTTTATTATGATATATTGGTATTACTCAATTATGTATGGAACAAAATATCGGCCAAATGGGCGCCGCGACCACGGCGGCACACCTCCATCCGATGGTCCAAATTTTCGATGACGCTGAGGCATAATGGAGGTTCTATGCCGTTAATGTGCCGAATTATCTCATCCTTTAGCTCTTGATTTGTTGCTGGCTTATCGACGTACACCTTTTCTTTCAAATAACCCCAAAGAAAAAGTCCAACGGTGTCAAATTACATGATCTTGGCGGCCAATTGACATCGCCATTACGTGAGATAACACGGCCATTGAATTTGTTGCGCAAAAGAGCCATTGTTTCGTTAGCTGTGTGGCAAGTGGCACCGTCCTGCTGAAACCACATATCGTCCACATCCATATCTTCCAATTCGGGCCATAAAAAGTTCGTTATCATCTCACGATAGCGAACACCATTCACAGTAACTGACTGACCGGCCTCATTTTGGAAAAAATACGGCCCGATGATGCCGCCAGCCCATAAACCGCACCAAACAGTCACTATTTGTGGGTGCATTGGTTTTTCGACAATCACTCTTGGATTCTCATTCGCCCAAATGCGGCAATTCTGTTTATTGACGAATCCACTGCATTCTGCCCATTCACGACGTTTGGAATGGTCAAGAGGCTTTAGTTCTTGAGCCAATTGCACCTTGTAAGCGTGTAAATGCAAGTCTTTATGCATAATGTTCATCAACGACGAGCGTGAGAGGTGCAATTGTTGGGCACGACGACGAGTTGAGGTGGACGGCTCTTCAGCCACACTATCGCGAACAGCAGCAATATTTTCTGCAGTACGAGCTGTACGAGCATGCACTGGTGTTCTCACATCTTCTACAGACCCGGTTTGCTCGAATTTTTCCACGATTTTTGCGATTGTACGCACATTTGGACGATCAAATTGACCAAAAAAATCACGAAGTGCACGATATGCATTTTGATTTGAACGCCCATTTTCATAATAAGTCTGGATAACTTTAACACGTTGTTGGATTGTGTATCTCTCCATGGTTCAAATTGAGCAAGTCTGAAATAGAGAAATGTCAAATAAAATTTGGAAAAAAACTTGGCGTTTAGGTGTGGTTCACATTCAACATCGGCCCTTACAATTTAACCACCCTTTAGTATCAACTTACACTCAAAAAAAAAGTTAGTAGAAAAGTTAGTAAAACGTCTTGTATATTATTTTTCAGCACAATTTGCTGCTGAAATTGTGTTTTCAGCTAAAACTTTTTTTACACTTATTCAGCACTATTTTGAACTAATGTTTTACTAATATTTTACTAATGTTTTACTAATTTGTTATGCTGAAAAAATTGTGCTGATTAGCACATTAATAGTGTGGACGACAACCAGATTGAATGATATACGCAGAATGAAGAAGATGAGACAAGGAAAATGATAATAAAAAGTAAAACTTCTACAAGACATAAAAAAATCAACCACCAGAGTAAAAACGTTCATATGCTTCCATATCTGATTTAATATAATATTATATAAAAACATATAGTTTAATATAGATATATATAATGGCGTATATGATCACATATCATTTTATTTTGGATTTGGTTTTTTCGAAAATTTTTGAAATGGTTCCATACAAATTAATATATAAATATATATCGATTGATATTACCGTAAATGTGGCATATATTAATACTTTTGGTATATATTAAGTAGCATGATTTCGTATATAATGTTATATCTCTAAATACAATGTTATGTCATTTCAACACAAAACTTTATCGCTCTTTGATTAAAATTATCATTAGTGTCCGATAGAATATTCGACTTCGGAGTTCTACCAAAATGAAATGTTTGACCAAGTTCGGCGTTCGGACAAATTTTGGCCGAACACCGAGTATTTGAAGATTTGGAGTAATTTTCAGATAAAAGTCTTAAATTTTCAGTACAAACACAAGAATTTGTATTAAATTCGTTATATATTTTAGTAAAAATAAAAAGAAAATTTCTCATGCTTAAGTATTTTTTGGTTTAGTTTAAATAAATTTCAATTAATTATTAGTATTATCGACCTTTTTTAGTAAAATAAACCGTAATTCATGTCTTATTCAAAATAAAAAGTTTGGCTGCGGCTTCGGAAGAACATCTAAAGTTAGGCCACAGTTCGGCTTCGGTTAGTACTTTTTAACTTTTAGTTTAAAATTTGTGTGAAATTTGACAACTATATAGTATAATTGATATATAAATTATTTTCTAAAGAACCACAAATAAAAAATTAAGGTTTTCAGCAAAAAAAATTAACTAAAGTATAATTTTTCTACAAATTTTTTGAGTTTTTTTTAGTCTAAGTTTTATTAACTTTCAACAAGGTTTATTAACTTTCAACAAGGGTTTTTTTAAGTGTTAGCAAAACTTTTGCTGAATCTATTAATTTTGTTGCCGATTGTGCTGGAATTAGCATTTTTTTCTGCAAGCACCCTCCTGACGAAAATTTTGATGACTCAGCAAAATTTTTTGCTCACTTTACTAACTTTTTTTTGTGTATTTTTGTAAATATACGGAGGTTGTAATCTCGTTATAAATTAAAAATAACATAAAAATAATCTCGATGTATATAAAAACAAAAAACTAACAAGACTGTAAAAAGTACTACTTACGCCAGAGTAAAAACTAATTTTTTTTATATAAATAGAACATTTTTGGTCTTCAAAGTTTAGTAACATCATGATGCTTGTTAGGAAAAGACCCTAGCCACGTGTTTGATTACTAAGAAGACAAGAATGGAGCAAAATTAATGATTAATAGGTTTTTGTTAAAGCTCTGCCTATTCTGGAGGCTCTAGCTTTTCTAAAACTACGGATTCTGATGAGATCTTTAGTCAGATCGAAATACTAGTATCAACCTAGCTAATATGTTTGTTTTGCATTGTTTTTGTAAATATACGGAGGTTGAAAGCTCGTTATAAATTAAAAATAACATAAAAGTAAGCACGATGTATATCAAAACAAAAAACTAATGAAATTGGTAAAACATTAATTAAAATTAAAGAAAATCCGGCAAAGGCTGGCAATACCGCTAAAAAACCGTTATCGATTTAATAAACCGTTACCAATATAACTGAAATACTAATATCCTTAAAATACCGTTACCGAAATAAATAATCAATTAAGTTAACCATGTTTATTAGGATGTCCCTTAGAAATGGATTTGTCATTACACTCCCCAGTTTTATTGCAAATAGTTCCAAATAAAGGAAACCGATTTTTTTATTGAATGACGTTTTCGGCCGTAAATGGCCCATTTGTTAAAATAATGTGTATTTTTTAATGATTTTCAAAATTCAAAATTTTTAAAAACACATTTTTTTCATTTCATTAAGTATGCTTAAAATTATTCAGATATGGAATTCTGACTTCATTGAATATCATTAACCTACTTAAGCCTGAAATCAAAAATGACCCACGAATTTGATAAAAATTTCAAAAAACGAGTTTTTTAAAAATTAATTTAACAGATTTTTTTATAATTTGATTCCAGGCTAAATGATATCCGATGAAGTCTCCGTCTGAATGAAGTCCCAGTAAATTTTAAGAACTAGTTGCCTCTGAATTTAATTCACACACAGAGAAAACTTTAGCTATTTGCCAACTGAAATTTGGTTACTACGACTCAAACTCGGTTATTGCGAATTTCAGTCGGCTGGTACAATTGAACATCAGTTTTCACAACAAAGTTCGATTAATTCAAATGAATTTTAGTTGCAGCACCCAAAATACTAAGAAATCTAATATAAATATCATTGTACTAACTGAAGTTATAAGTTCTTACCATTAAAAAACACTTTTCAATTCGGTTTGCACTTTATTTCTTTGTGTGCAGAACAGCTACTTTTACCACCGGTTGCATGGAACCAGTTCTACACTGAGAGAATTATCTTCACTTCAGTAATGTATTTCTTCATATCTTTAAGGAAAATTGTCACTGGAACTCGTCCATTGAAACCTTTCATAAAATGTATGAAACTGGTTTCATTAAAATCAATGTTTGTAGAATTAATGAAAACCTTCATAAAACTAGTGAATCATTCCGGCAATGAAGAGGTTATAGAATTTATGAAACAGTTTCATAATTTTTTTACTATATTAAGTACTTTGCTTGAATTTTTAAAATTAAAAAAAAAAAATATTAATAAACTTTCTTGTATATAACGAAATCCTTCATTGAATCTACGATAAAAATTCTATGAAAATGTTGAAATTGTTTTATTAATACCATGAATAATAATTCTTTCAGTTTAGTACATGTTCCTGGGAGTCAAAATTTAAGGCTACACCGTCCCAAAATCAATTCTATAACTGACTCTAGAACCGGTACTTAAGCAACCTTTTTTTTTGTTTGGAGGAAAATATGACAAACTCCAAACAAAAAGAATCGGTTGTAGAACTTAAACTACAAATCATTATAATACAGTATAAGTTGTTCGATTAATATTTTACTGGGTCAGAATTCCATATATAAATAATTTTCAGTATAATAAAGGAATAACTACAATAAAAAAATTTTATTTTTCAAAACTTCGAACTTTACGATTTTTAAAAATACACTTTTTTTTAAAATTTTAATTTTTTTAGCAAAAATTGGTACTGGCCAAAGTTTCCCAAAAAAAGCGATTTCTTTCCATTTGGAATCATTTGCAAACAATTGGTGTAATGATCGAACATTGACTTACTGTTTTTTTGGGGGACATCCTAATAATTATATCTAACAAGAAGTTCAAACAAGTAAGTAAAAAAAAAATTAAACTAACCTAGTTTCTGTTTTTGTGTGTAACAGAGCATTCTTAGTATTTTCTTTCATTTTTAGGAAATGGAAAAGGAAGTTTGTTTTTACATTAAACTTGTTACAAAGTTTTTGGCACGTTTTATATTTGCACTTATTGTTGTGATGTTGTATTTGTTTGGTCAAACCCATTTTCAATTATTTCAAAAGGTAAACTAATTTTTACAACTTGTTTACATGAAATTTTGTAATTTTCTTTCATACAAACACGCAAAACTAAAAATACTCCTACGTACGAAAAAAAAAATAAAAAAAAGTTAAAGAGCTAATAAAAAAAAATATTTTGTCAGAAGTGGGATTCGAACCCACGCCCTCAGAGAGGACCAGAACGCTCATTGTAGCTCGCTTTGTAAGCAAGCAAGATTTGCTCTTGAGTCTGGCGCCTTAGACCGCTCGGCCATCCTGACATGTAGTAATTGTGTGCCTAAAACTCATGATGTTATCAATTAATTATAATTTAAACACAAGTTGTAAAAATAGAACACTTTGTCAGAACAATATTTCTGCACTAGTAATTTTTTTTACAGAGCTGTCAATTCATTATTTAATTTCATTCCTAGTACTTAGAATAAAATCCCAAAGTATAATTTTATTTCCATTATATATCTTATCTTTATAACGGTAGTGACCTACTACTCATCAATACAAATATGAAAATTATAAAACTGTGTTTCTAATAGTAGAATGTGCTCTAATAAAAGCGTTTATTTCAAAGATTAAGCATTCAAATTTGTTATGAACAAAATACCGTTATAAATCGGTTTCTGTATTTGAGCATTACTTCCACAGCAGTTCAAGATATTTCAAAATCCATCTAGTAAAATAGCGAAATAAAACAAGCCATACAAGAAAAAACGTTGAATGCTAACCCTGCATAAAAGGGAAAATTAAAAATTCACATTCAAAATCACAGAAAAAAATCTAAAAAATATATGTGCTTCTTCAAAAATTTTTGACACCTGTTGAAACAAACTACTGATGCATGTTAGTGCTCACGGCTTTATGAACTGAGAGGAACGATGGACAGGTTGACTATACCATGACGTGAAGCCATAACGTGCATAAAGCGATGTCGTGCAAAGTTTCACGTTGAAACATCTTCACCACAAGAACTAATAGCCATTTAAAAATTAAAAAAAAAATACTTAAAACTTACAAGAGATGAATTTCATATCAAAACCTATAAAAAAAAGGCACATTTTGAACCCGACTCTCTCAGATTTTGATGAAATTTTGCAAACAGCTACATTTTACCTATACAAACACAACCTCATTTTTAAAAATTGCATTTTCGAAAAATTGTGGGCGTGGCAAGGTATCGAAATATTTGAAAAATTACGGTAATAGGTACGTTTAAGCAGCGATTACTACAGAAGTGCTCAACCGATTTTAAAGATCTTGGTGCCATTATAAAGGTATATAAGTCAGCTTTCGAAGACATAAACTGTAAAAGTTTTCTATTTTCTATTAAAACTATTTTTTTTTTGGAAAAAAAAACACTTGGCCTTTTAAGTGTTTCCCAGTTTAGAGTTTTATTTTTGCCAAAAGCTCCAATGTAAAATTTTTACATTATATGTTTTTGAAAGCTGATTTAAATACCTATCTAATGTTACCAAGGTCTTTGAAATCAGTTCAGCCATTCCGTAGTAATCACAGCTTGAAAATATATATTTTCTATTATCGTCATTTTTCAAAAACTTCGATACCTTGCCTCGCCCACATATTTTCAAAAATGCAATTTCTAAAAATGAGGTTGTGTTTGTATAGGTAAAATGTAGCAGTATGCAAAATTTCATCAAAATCTGAAATGGTCAGGTTCAATGCATATCGGTTTTGATATGAAATTCATCAAGAGTATTTTCAATTATTTTAAATTTTCTGTCATGGTTTTCAACTTTCAGATCCTAATTATTACAAAATGAAGTTAGTAGACTTGAGAGAAACATTCCATATCGCTGCTTAAAAAATTTTAAAAATTGTAATGTGGTTTACAAGAACACCAAAATTTTAAGACTTTTAAACTTTCGAAGTTTTTTCCATAGGGCTTTTGTATTTTAACAACAGTATTTTAGAAATGGCGTAATTTTATACAGTTTGAGGTACAACAAGTTGATGTCAGCGGATAAATAACAGGATAATAACCTCACAAACTTAAAAGGATTTCTTGTACATTTTTTGAGTACCCAATTAAAAAAAAAATTATATGGGAATCTTCAAATTATATATAAATATGATATGCGACTATATCAAATTTGATATGAAAAATGAGAACATATAATTGTATCTAAAATACATCAAGTTGTATTGAATTTAATACAATGGCATTGAATTAGATCTACTTTTTACAAAATTTGTTACACTTATAGAAATAAAACTGTCAAAATAGAAAAAAAAACTGCTAAAATTAGCAGTTTTTTTTTTACTTAATATTAGTAATATAAGAATAGAAAAAATAAATCTTTTGAATTTACAAATATTTAGTTATATTTAAGCTAAATTTTAGTTATTTTAAAGAACCTAAATAATTTGCTAAATTCAACAAAAACATTTACTAAATATTAGTACATCATTAACAAATGTGAAATATTTTAAGTTTTTTTAACACATATTTTTTTTGAAAAAGTTAGAAACCCAGTTTTTTTAAATACAGCGGTTTGAAAAGCGGAATTTGAAAAAATGCATTGTATCGTCAAGAAGTGAATTATTTTTGTGAACCAGTAAAAATTTTGTGAACCAGTAAATTATCTAAATCTTTTTTGCTACAATTTTTAACTAAATAATTTTTGGTACTATATTTAGTATATTTTTTAAAATTTATTTCCATAACTTTCACTCCCGTAAGAGCTCAACATATTAATTTTGCAACGGCATATTGCAATAAATTATATGCATTTTTCCTTAAAAAATTTGTGATTTTTGCTTATTTCATTTAAAGGACGAGAATAATGCTTTAAATGAGGTATCAATGAATCACGTAGCTTTAACCGTTAAAAAGATATGAACGATTAAGTATTACTGATTTTGTTATATTTTAAATTTTTTTTTCTTAACTGAAAACACAATGTTTTCACAACCGTTAGAGCCAGCAATTCAAAACTTATATGATGGCATATCTATTTTACATTTACCTTCCGTACCAAAATATTTGATATTTTTTAATGGTTTTATATGGAATGAGTCTATTCTAAATTACTCAGTAGCTTGATTGTAACATAACAAACGTGGGTCAAAAAAAGAGATATATTGCGAGGAAGGCTCTATTCTCTCTAAAAGTACATAGGTAATACTTTTGCGTAAGTATGCTCCCGTGGGAGCTAGAACTGTTCTTGTGAACAAAGGTCAAAACTTTTTAAGTTATCGATATCATAAATCACAACTCCGCAGTTATATCTATGTCATTTAAAAAAAGTCGCTTTAGAATCGCTCTAGTCGACTTAAGCGTAAAACGATTTTATTGTTAATTATTGATGACCTCAAATGGACGCATGTATGCGTCCAAACCAGATTTCGAAATTCCGTATACCTAAAAATTTTTAAACAAAATTGAAAAGTCTTATGTGTTTTAAAGCAGAAATCATTTAAACAGAAAAGCTTAAATGAAAGTAAGATCAATTATGAAAATTTGTTTGACGCAATTGATAGCGCTTAAGTGTACATAAGCTGTTTTTAAGTTTTTTTTTTTTTATCTTAAAAAAAAAGTTTAAAAATTAGCATATGCTCACTTAAGTCCAGAAATATGTTACTCTTGTTTAATTATTATAGCTTAAGCTACTTAAGATATAATAAATATAAGAACTAAATTTTAAGTAATCACTTAAGTGCAAACAGCAAAATTTCTTAATTTATCTTTGTTTCTGATTTCTTGCTTGGCTTTCATATTTTTAATAACGTTAATTATTATACGTTTCATGATTTTATTTTTACAGAAATCAAACAGAAAAAAATTTAAATAATATCGGTAATATCTCAAAACTACAAAATTTCAACTCAAGCGATTTTGCTAAAATTACACAGATATAATTACATACAAAATCAATTAGAAAATATAGTTCGTATCGTTCCACATATAAATGAGGCTTTGTAGTAGACCATATCTGAATTCAATTACAAAATATCCAAAGCATTGGTTATCATATAATTCTATATAATTTTGTATGGAATAATACATGGCGTTAAAAAAATATTATAAAAAAAATATTTTTAATGTTGGTTCACATGAATTTATATACAATTATCTCTACATTTATATACGAACGCACATATAACTATATATAGTAATATAAAATTAGTATAATTAGGTACAATTATACCTAAGACAATATAAAATAATGTACTGATATAAACACCTCCATATAAATTTTTTGAAACAACACAATGCTATATACAATTAGATACAAATATTTATTCTTTAACATATAAATATTACTATGTAAATTTATACATTGAAACACTTAATTGCATAAAATTATATCTAAATATATATAAACTTTTTTAATTGCGAAGGTATGTTTTTTGCGACTGACTGACACTCACAATTATATTTGAAATTGGCAAGCATATTACGTGAACTGACAACGAGTTACTTTGTAAACAGCACCTCCGAGTCAAAAAAGCATTTAAAAAGTTTTACTCTCAAAAATTTAATAAACTTTTAAAATTTTTGCGATTCTTATATAACATTTTTAGTTTTGAGAATTTGAAAGTATTCAATATGATTTCCTGCAGATAAGTAACCCTAAACCAAACTAAATATCACTAAGCGGACAAGAAATGCGTGGTTTCCAAAAACAAAAACGCGGGTTTCACATAGGCGTTATATATATTTTGAAATGTGATAGATATAATAAAATCAATAAACTAATGTTGCGTTAATTATATCCAAGCAAAAGCTGTAATTTTAATATTTCTAATTTTCTTGAAACTTAAAATCATCATAATTTTTGCGCGTTGAAGATAAATGAATAACGCGAATGGAATTTGCATGCTTAAACATCGGCTTACTTATATACAGAATTGTATTCATGTCATATAAAAAAAAAAAACTTCGAAAACATTCTACCTCAAAGTGTCGAAAATTTTTTAAATTCGTCATATATTTTCTACAGTAAGTGCCAACGTGGGACGTGTTAAATAACGACGGTTTAACATAATTTTAAGGCAAAAATATCCAAAACTGGCAACATTCCTTTTTATAGTAATACCAAAGAGAAATTAGAGAAAAGAACCGCTTTTAAGAGAAAGTAAAAAATTTACAGTTACAAATACATTAAAGCATACATTTAGGAGCGACATTTGGTTTCACAGTGATGCCACATTTACTGAAAAACAAACACATAATTTATAGTCATTCCCTGGATTGCTATTTCGTTACTTTTTTCGTTATCTCCAATTAATCTCACAGATATGGTAACGCTTTTATTTAATATAGAAATGATTAAAATATATCCTATGTTTCACAATCCCATGAAAGTGAAATCAATACGACTTTTTGGTGCTTTGTCTCTCACATACCCATTTTTATTTTCGATTCACTTTCCTGTAGAAAGCACTTTTTTAATTACAAAAGTTATACATTTGTGGGGATTGAAAAAGCACCAAATTTCAATTTCATGTGCTTTTAAATTCATTCGATAATAATTGCATACCTTAATGACATTTAATAAACTGTTAACACTTTCAAGAATAGTCTCGCGATTTCTTTTCTCCGATCTTGATAAAATTTGGATATGTGATAGAGGAGAAACTCGTAAGAGACAAGTATTTTTTTAACATTTTAGGATTAAAAAGTGGTGCCAAAATTAATACATTTTTGTATGAAAACATGTCTGAAGCTAATGACATTCAGCTTATATTTGTACCAGTATTGCTGGTTGTAAGTTTTGCCATTAATTTAAAATATAGAGTAAAAAACTATTGTCGGAAACGGCTCAGACACCGCCTCGCTTAAATTTAATACATTTTTAATACACATACTTTGTATCCTAATCCAACTATAATTCTCTAACATTATGCCAGTTTCAATAACACTTAAAACTTGAAAGTTATAGGACATGTTTTGTATTCCAGTTAACTGGTCTTCAAAGCTCCAAAATTTTTTTGAAACAATGCGAAATAAGTGGAAAAAAAACAAAAAAATGTGGTAGTTTTTACTCTTAAACATAAGATAAGGCAGCTAAAAGAAGTGTACCTTATTTTTTTTCTGTATCACATATGCAAATTTCTTTAAGATCCTGCCGATGGGTTCGGAGAGAACCCTAGTGCAAACAGAAATGTTTTAGCTATGTCCCCATTTTATAAGCTCAAATCATTAAAAAAGCCAATGTTTTTTATTTCTTTTATTAATAATCATATAATTACATATTATATCCTATTACCCTAACCGAGCACTAGCTACCATCGCTTTCGGCTCTTTACAGCGAAAACAGATCAGTGCCTCTGGTGGGAATCGAACCCCCGACCTCCGCACTGTTAAGTTAGCTTGCTACCAACTATCGTACCAGGGCGCACGTTTTTTAGTTAAATTATGTTTTTCCTAATTCAATTATAAATCGTATTTTAGCAAAATACAATTTTTAAAGAAACAAATAGAAAAAAGTTTTAAGTGCTCAAGTATTATGTTTCATAATAGACATCGCAATAGAGGGTTCCTACGCGAAAAAGATAAACTAGTGTACGAATATCGACGTCAAATTTGTAATTTTTTTTTATATAAAGTTGATGAAACTATAAGTCAAGTATAATCAACCGTAGTCAGAGTATAAATTATATGTTCTATCTCTTTTGTAAAAAAGCATAGTTTCATTAGTTGATGATAAGTACTATTGCTCTTTAAAATATTTCACTTTATTCCTTCTCCAATTTTTCATTTTGTATCTTAAATAACTATAATTTAAAATTTGACGTCAAGCAAAACACACAAAAAACTAAAATGGCATTTCAATCACGAAAACTGACAATTCCATTATTTGTATTGCAGAAATTCCGCCAACAACGAAAAGTGGCTCATTCAATCAAAAAGTGATACCTATTTTATTGAATTATTTTCAATTAAATTTCACCACACATTTTTATTATATTTTTATACATTTGATTAACAATCAATTGACTGGATTAAAAATTACTCCATATTGTAAACCTTTATATTTTATATGTATATCAATTTGATTAAAAAACATTTAATTGGATTAAAAAGTGATCAATATCGTATACCTTATCAAAAGGCCTTGAAAGGATGTTCTTGTCATACCAAATCTATTTTGTATAGCTTAAGTTTTACAACATTTATTTTAATGCATATAATTCTTATTTAGTTAATAGATTTATGTGAACAAATTGCTCAATGAAATTAGTGTTTTCTTTTTATTGAAACGTAGGGACTATGCAAAAAAATTGTTTTGTTTAAATTTTGTTTCGCATGAATTAGCCCTTTTAGCAATCAGAGTTTTTTTTTAAATAATTTTTAATTTATTTTATAGAAGAAGAAAGTTTAAAACGCCTATAAGTATGATAGCATATTTTTATGATTTTAGACATATTAAATTATTTGGTAGACAATCATTGTAATGAAAGATTTTGTTAGAACAACTTTCGCAAATATTAACTTTTTCACCTGAATTTTGGTACACCTATTTTTTTAAGGTAAAGATGAACTCTTAAATCATTTTTTCTCGCTTATCTGTCATATACATTTTATCGTTTTTTTTTTTCCAAGAAACGGACTTTTTGCGTTTTTATTTTTTACAGGAAATAATTGTTCAGATTTATGTTTTTGCCTATGCACAACAATTTTTCAACAAATTGAAAAATGGAATGCCAAATTGTGCAAAAATATTACAATGTAGTAAAAACTGAGAGAACATCGGATTTACTACACACAGAGAAAAATTTCGTCATTTGCCAACCGAAATTCGATTACTACGACCAAAATCGGTTGGTACAACTTAATATTCGTTGCCACAACAAAATTCGGTTAATACAACAGAATTCGAGTTGCATCAAACAAATAACATTTTAATATGGTTGTACCAACCGAAATGGTTGGTTGTTTCCACTGAAATACACTTTTTAACTCGGTTGGCACTTTATTTGTCAGTGTGTAGTTAAACCTGTACATTATTTAACAAAATTTGATACACGAATATTGCTGAAGGTCTCTTTTGTACTTACCATACAAAATCTTTTATTTTTTAAATTTTATGTATAAAAAACTTCATTATATCTGGCGAAATATTAATATAACTGTTCACAAAAGCTGGGCCATTAGTGAATAAACGGGATGCGCCATTCAATGACCGAAATATATAGGATCAATAATCGCTACTCTTCTTTTATTTCTCAAGCCACACTGTGTAAATTAAATATAATTTTTTTACTTGGTATGACATTTTTTTCAATAAATCAGAAACCAATATGTTCTCCACCGTGCAACTTACTGACAGTATAGAGAAATGATTTAAAAAGAACATATGTTTTTTTTTGAAGTTTTTAAAAATCCTTTTTTTTTAAATATTCGCCCGCGAACTTTATTTGACCTTTGAACTTTAGAAAATTTAGCCATGTGACACAGCATTTTAAAGGTAATTGTGGCATTTTTAATTTAAGACCTCAGTGATTTACGTAGCATCAACAAAATTTTTATTATATGCTTATTGTTGTAAAATCAATATGACTTTACAAAAGAGACGCCATATTTCTCGAACCATGGGGTCAAGTGAGTTAAAAATTGGTGTCCACCTTAGTTGCATAAAACCGAATTTGAACAAATTTGGAATGGAGAGGAAAATCATTTGGTTGGTTTTATTTATTTTAACTCATTGCTTATTCATACACACAGAGAAATAAAGGGCCAACCTAATCAAAAAGTGCATTTTAATGGTAACAACTTCGAAATTCAGTTAGTACAGCAATATTTACATTAGATTTCTGAATATTTTCGGTGTTGCAATAAAAATTCAGTTGAATTAACCGAACTTTGTTGGGAAAACTAATGTTGAGTGGTACCAACCGACTGAAACTCGTAATATCCGAATTAGAGTCATAGTAACCGAATTTCAGTTGGCAAACAGCTAAATTTTTCTGTGTTTTATAAAAAAAAAACTACATATAAAAATATTACAAAAAACAACAACAATATAGTGTTATCTTGTATTTTATTTAGCAAACGCCTTTAAGCGATAAAATAAAAAATGTCAAAAAAGTTGCGAATTTGAGCAGTTATTTAATTGATTCAATTAATTTTTATTTGACAGCTTTTAAAATTGTAAACAAATCAATTTAAATTGTGTAGATTTTTTTTAATTAAAAAAAAATTGGGATTTTTTTTTTGTCTACATGTTATGGAAGTAAAAAAAATTAAAATTAAGAATTCATTTTTTTTTATTAAATATCACTAATCAAAAGTATGGGAATTATTTGAAATTATATTTGAAAGTATTGGTGTTTAAACAAAACTGCAGCTCATATTAATGAATTTTTATTTTATTGTATTTTTAGCCTGTTCTTAAAGACGTCATATGGAACTGTCTGCCGTATAGCATCAAGAAGCATCTTTACATCTTCCATTCATATGGGTGGGGTAAGTGTTGTAAGTTTCCTTAAATATTTTATTTATTTCATTCATAAACAATAGCATAACTATAAAAATGTATAAAATAAACAAAATTGATTAGTTAGATTTAACAAAGTAGTGCGATGGAATTTTACATAAAGACCACACATGCAAAGTTTACAAAGTTTTTAAGGTATAAATGTCATGTTAATATTATTTTAACAACATTTTGCCGAAGCTGTTTGTATAACTTGTCGAAAAAACGTTTCAAGTTGTCTTCTATACAATGAACTTAGGTAACTTTTGTTGATTTAAAACTTTTTATTTTTTGCGTGTATTAGAGATTAAATTTAAACACAAATATTTTTGAGACTTTGCTGCCGAACTAATGAAAATAATTGGACATTCTCAAAAAACACTTTTAATGTGCACATCATACCGGTATTGTAATGGCGAGGAATAAGTCCAGAACTGAGACTCATTGAAGACCTCTAGGGGATGCTTTCCGCCAAGGTCTTTTCAAAGTGGAAGCTATACACTACACTTAAAGCGTTTAGGCTAGAAATATTGATAGAATGGGAAAATATTGTTACTGACAGTTTGAGAAACTGGGTGGGTTATATGCCCCGAAGGCTACACTCAGTTCTGATACAGGTTAACACAATATCTTATTAGTTACATATTTATAGTGTTCATCAAAACGAAAAGAAAATTAATATTTAATTTTCTTTTATTTCTATGAAGTATTAAAGGTTTTATTTGTTTCTGCATTAAAACATAAAAGGAAAAATGTATTTTTCATAATTTTAAAGTCCTCATAAAAACACAAGAAAATAAAAAAAAATTGTAAAAAAATATATTTTTTTTATTTATAACTTATATTGAGTGCAATGTGCACATATAATTAGTTGACAGAGGTACATTGAATAGATTAGGAAAGAATTAAATTTAAAGTCAATTCAAAATTTGTGAGAATTTCTTCTAGAGACAAATTACTAATTCTTAAAAGCTAACTTTTTCTGCAAGTTCTAAATTTTAACGAATTTAGCTGAAATTTGGCACATGGAGTTCTGATATGTAAAAATTATTGAATTGTTTGGAAAAACTGTACTTAATGGGACGTTCCTAAAAAAAAACATGACCCCTTCTGGAATTCAAAAATAATTTTTTTTTCTATCTTCGTTTTTTGGGGCCGGGCCCTCTAGTGCCCAAAAACCAGTATGCATATAAGTGTGAGTACTCAAATTAAAGGAAATTTCCTTAAGATTTTAAAAATTATATTTTGTTTATGATCCATGATACGCAGCGCCCTCTAGAGTTGTTAAGTATATTTTAAGTACAAAAATTTCAAATAATGAATTTAACATGAAAATATGACTTTTAAGTTGCTATCGTTGGCATTACCCTGAAATAACCAAGTAGAGGTGATAGTACAATATTTATTGGCTTAAGGGTTTTCCCCTCCAGTCCGTCCAAAGCCCCGGTTCGCTGACGAAAGTTTTTCTGCGTGACCGGACTTACAGGCTTCTATGAGTAAAGTTTTTCTAAGTGATCGGCCTTCGGAAGGGCTTAGGGGTTTTTTTTTCCTATATGATAGGCAGTTTCGTGGCTTCGCTGAGTAACGTGTTTCTGCGTGAGCGGCCTTCTGCCGGACATACTTGTTTTTTCTTGTGATATGCAGTTGGCGCCTTCGCTGAGTAAAGTTTTTCTGCGTGACCAGCCTTCGGTCGGGCTAGGGCGTTTTCTCCTATGTGATAGGCAGTTTAGCGGATTCGCTGAGTAAATATTTTGCATTTTGCTATTTTATTAAAAAAATTATTTTGTTGTATTTGCTGCAGGCAAAATTTGTAAACTGGTGTAGAGGGCGCTAAGTATCATTGATCCTAATGATAACATCATTTTTAAAATCCAGATTAAATTTAATTTCATTAGAGTACCCACTCTTGTATGGTACTACGCGTACCGGTTTTTGGGCCCGGCCCCCTTACCCGAAAATAGAAAAAAATTTCTTTTTCTTATAGTTCTTAATGGGACCACCAACTTTTTTTTTTTTTTGTAAACGCCACATAAAGTGCAGTTTAGCCGAATTGTTTTCTTGTCTCTCCATATGTGTTTATTAGAGTTGTCCAAAAAAGATGAAAGTTCGATGTTGCGATCAGCACAAGGTTTCGCATATTCCTTAATGTTTAAAAACGCCATGTGCCAAATTTTAGCTAAATTCGTTAAAATTTAGAACTGGCAGATAAAGTTAGCTTTTAAGAATTAGTAATTAGAAATTCTCACAAATTTTGGATTGACTTTATATTTAATTCTCTTCTTATCTACTCAATGTACTCCTTTCTGTCAACTAATTATATGTGCAATGTACTCAATATAAGTTATAAATAAAAAACTATATATTTTTTTACAATTTTTTTTTTTATTTTCTTATGTTTATGTTAGGACTTTAAAATTATAAAAAAAATACATTTTCCTTTTTTTTGTTTTAAATCAGAATTGTCACATATTAGTCAAATTAAAATCACGTATAATTTTCCTTTCCATTGATTTATATTTAAATTTTCATTATTATTTGGAATGAACAACAAAAAAGTAGTGCAGATTTCCAAAGAATTTCATGAAGTTATATCAAATTATATACAACTTGATCAAAATAGATAGACCCATTTTCTTGATCAAATTATACCAGAAGAGATCCCATTTGATCTCATGAGATAAGGTTATCTATGCCATTTCACGGATAAGCTATGATATGATGTGATAATGAATTACACGCAACTGTTTTAATCGGGCATTCAATGTTTTACAAAAGCCTTATCTGCCAATTGTTATATTAAAAAAGCGATTAATATTTTTTTTTTTTTTAATTTGAATTAATTTTATTTAAAAAAAAAAACTAGTTTTTTTGTACATTTAGTGTACATAGTTAATGTTTGATAAATTTTGTGTTGACATAATTTTTTTATGCAACAAGCCAAATCTTAAGTTTATAAAAATTTAATATTAATATATTTCTGAATATTTTTTGTTAATTAGTGTCAGATAAACGTCAGTACATCCAATTTTCATAAAAGAATTTTAACACTTAGCAAATCTAGCAAAATCATTCATTTTATGCATATTTTTCAACCTTGTAATTTTTGTGGCCTATTTTCTTTTCATTTGAAATTTGATGAAAAAAGCTTAAAAAAACTTTATTTTTGTTAAAATTCCTACTTTACAAACCATTTTCCTGTATAATTCTGCAATTCTGCATAATTGCTCTCTTAACTTTTACAAAGTTAAAATTATTTAGTTTTTCTTTATTTCATAAAGTACAGTGCAGCCTAACGAATACGGACGCAACAATTGTGGCTATATTTAGCTGTAGGAGCGGATTCGAAAAAAGTTTCTTGGGAAGTTTATATGTTTGTATTTTTAATTACTTTTCATTATGTTTAAATATTCCTCACCATGATTGGCAAAAATTCATATTTTAATTAAACAAAATAGCAAAGTAAAATTTATTGCTCCCGATGAAAAATGTTCCGATAAAAGTATATATAGTCACATATATAATTGCATATCACATCATATATCAGCTGATACGGAAAATTGCATACATAAGCTGATATCATGAGATCCCATGTTTCCGATATAAGTATATATAGTCATAAATATAATTGCATATCACATCATATATCAGGTGATCCGAAAAATGGCATACATGGGATCTCGTTGGATATAAAATGGGTATATACAATTTGATATAACTTCATAAAAGTCATTGGAAATTCGTACTACAATTTTGTTTCATATTCCAAATAATAAATTCCAAAACATAAATATAAAACAATGAATTGGGAAATTAGATGTGATTTAATTTTACTCAATTGCTGACTTTAATAGCTATAACGTCATTTTGTTTTCCAACTATTTCTTAAGCAACTGAACCGATTCGTTAAGTCTCTTCGAAAGATGAGCACATCTCTGTCTTATCTTTCGATTGATGTAACATAGAAAGTTGTTGTTGTACGTTGTAGTTTTTGGTTTGATTATTTAGTCATCATTAATAATAACGGCATTTTAAGAAAATTTTAAAAATGTTCATAAATTCCACCAAATTGAAGTCGAGACTTTATTTGTTTTAACAATCTTATTAAGTAGATTGAAGACAAATAATTTTGAATAAAAAAAAACTTAATTCCTCGAGAAAAATGTCGCATATTATGGGGTTTTCAGCCAAATCCAATTCGGTTCTTTTGTGTTATAAAGCTTTTTACATTTGGGCTAATAATTAATTAAGATTTTCTGACCTTAAATGTTTTTTTACTTATAAAATACGTAATTTTTATTCTACTAACTTTGAACTTTTTTTAATAATGTACACTCAAAAAAATAAAAATCCATTTCAATCGCGAAAACTACCGATTCAATAACTTTAAATTCTGAAATTCCGCAAACAACGATTAAATTATTTTTCAATTAAATAATAACTAATTTGATTCAAAAATGACCAATATTGTATACCTTCCCAAAAAGCAAACAAATTAAATAAATTGTTGTTGAAATACCAAATGTTTCTTATAGCTTGAATTTTATAACGTTGTATTTAAACCGTCATGTAATTTTCATTTAGTTAGCAGATTTATTTATACTTATGTGAACAACTTTACACAGAATTTAGATTTTTTTCTTTCTATTGAAGCGTAGGGACTTTGGCAAAAAAAAAAAAATTTGGATTTTTTCTTTGAAGAAATTAGCCATATTGTTGAAATCAAAGTCTTTTTTTTTGTTTAAAAAAAATTTTTAATTATTTTTTGCATTTTTTTACTTTTTAAAATATGTTTTAAAATTTTATTAATCATAATTAAACTTTAAAAATTACATTATTGACATTACCAATTTTATGATAATGTATTAGAATAAATAAATATTCAGATTTAAACAACTGTAACTAAATTATTTAACTTAATATAAAAATAAACCTAATAAGAATTAATATCTAATATAATTGAAATTAATTTAAAATATTTATTACTAATACCACTAACCATAAACAGTATAAAAAACAACTACATAAATATTATAAAAAAAACAACAACAATATCCCAGGAAAAAATTACACATTCCAAAAAGAAGGTGATGCCCACACTTGCTTACATATCTCATTGCCAAATTTAGTAACTGCAATACCAAACTCATTCCAACGATAGAGTCAAAAAAGCAAGTAGTATTGTAATCAATTCTTTAAATTTAAAAAAGAAAGCATGAACTCAATAACAAAGTAATTATTTACTTAAAAGAAAATAACAATGTTATTAACTTATATGTTTAACTTTTTGTAATCAAGAGTAATCATATACTTTTTCTGAATAAAAGAACGTCATTGGAAATAGTTCCTCATTTTGAAAAAAGAAGTTATACAATTTTAAAGAATTTATCTCATATATTTTTTCAAACAAATTTTTATTTGCAGGAAAATAATAATAAAAACAGAAATTGCATGTTGCCTCAATTTTGTTAAACTGCGGTTAGGTATAAATTAGGGAAGCGCACGTGAGCAGAAAATTGTGAGTGGAAGTTGAAATTACTGACGTTATCGTGAGTGAGTGTAAAAAAAATTTTCGAGGGTGATTGTGCGTGAGTCATATTTTTGTTTTTCAATTTTGAATCGTTCTTTTTTTTTGAAAAATTTATATTTTCGTGGTTTATAGCTCCAAAATTATGACAAACCCATGTTATCATAACACTTCGATGTTTCACTTTTTAGAATTTTATTTCCGTATGAGTTTTGATCGTTATATTTGAGTGACTTAGGAGAATCACATGTGAGTAAAAGTTGAATTTACTTATGGAACTACTTCTTTTTTTTTAATGTAAGTACTTCTTATTTTTTCTAGGGAACTATTTATTTATTTTTTTTGTGTACGTACTTCGTAGTTTTACAATGGAACTATTTCTTTATTAAAAAATGTATGTAGTTCTTAAAAATATAAAGTAAATGGTTCTTCAGTAAAAAAAATAATCAATTCTAAAGAATCAATTATTTTAGTCTCACGCCCTGTTAAAAGAATCGAGTAGGTAATCTAGTAAGGAATGCGTTCTGGCCAAAATGCTTGATTACAAACCCGCTTACTTTTTTGGAAATGTTTTGCTGGGATGTTAATGTTTGTTTTTGAGCAATTATTACAAAAAAAATGTCAAGCAAGTTCCGAATTTGACCAAATATTTAATTGATTCAATTAATTTTTAATTGACAGCTTTTAACATTTTCATCAAACCGATTTAATTGTAAAAGTAGGGAAATATTTTTTTATTGTAACTTTTCTAAGTTTTTTTCTTTTACTTCAGCATTTTGCAATTTTATTTAGCTTTAAATACATTGAATTTAGTTTTTTTTTTTTTGTTTTCTCTAATAATTATATTTAAAAGTGAAAGATTTTTTTTTGTGAATTTCTACCTTATATAAAAGTGATTGAATTTTTAGTTTTAACATTTATACCCAGTAAAATAGTAAAATCCAAATAACTGGTTGCAAAACAGTTTATACTGTATTATAACCTGTTCTGCAACTGGTTCTTTTTATATGGAGTTTGTCCTATTTGCAATAGGTTCTTTACCTCCAAGCAAGAACAGGTTGCTCTAGAACCGGTTCTAGAACCAGCTATAGAACTGGTTCTGGAACAGTGACACCTTACATTTCGACTCCCATTTCTCGAACCGGTTCCATGTAGCCGGTGGAAAAAGAAGTTGTTCTAGAACAGGTTCAAAGGTAATCTGTTCGAAAAAATGTTGCTCGGTATTGATATAGAATGATACCATATATAATTATAATATAAATTGGTACATGGTTTTACTTCTTTATATGCACTTATATATTATTATACATGGAAGTATATGTGATCTGATATATAGCTATATCAATTATATACGAGGAGATAAAAAAGATTAACTTATATATAACATAAGATATAATGATATATGATTATATATAGCACCATATCAGAAATGTTCGTAAAATTAAGTATGAGATGTAAGTATATATCGGCCACATACATAATAATATATTACTATATCAAGCTATATACGGCCATATATAAACTTTTTTCATCGAGCTACTAAATAATCTTTTCTTTTTGGCATCCTTATCTTAAGTCTATATGAAAAAATCAACATGTAAAGTTGTCAAGATCTTTTCATGATAAGACTTAGATCCTATAACCGTCAAATTATCTGCCTTGGTTTTTTTTCCGCTTTTGAGGTATTTTACTGTATTTCAATTGTATGAACGTAAAAGTATTTCTTCTGTATATGTATACGTTATGCATTTTATAAGAAAAACTTTTCTGTGTTTGCATTTTAATAACACCTCAAATATTTAATGCAAGTGTGGCTACACACCAAACAACTTGCATATCATTTCTTATTTTGAAAATTTTCTAAAATTCTGATAGTAAAAAAAACATTTTACAATACGTAGTAGTATTAGGCCCTGTTTTTAGGATGTAGATTATCCTTAAACTTAGATTAACGAAGTTTTTAAATTGAATACTGCTTTCGAAATGTGGTTCATTTTGTTTTATTATAATAAAGGCCACAATTTTTAATAAGATGAAGTGTTTCCGATAAATTTTATAAATGGTCGACAAAATTCGTTACCGGTTTAACTAAACTAAGTTTAACTGACATCCCAAAAACTTAGTGTATCTGAAGCAAATTATATATACATCCAGCAAATTGAGCAGTGATGTTAGTTGTACTTCAGTACATCATCCTTTAAAGCTCTTCATCCCAAGCAATCTAACATTTATGCAAGAAATTGTGTGAGTATGTCAAAAAAATTTCAAAAAAATAAAAAGAAAAAAATAGTTACAAAACTTTGTTGTAGTATAATCTTCTATTTTAGCATATAACTAATGTTCTTATATTGCTCTACTTCTTATACTTCTTGTTATATTGGTTAAAAGTTGCCACTTGATGACGGGCTTGTTGGATTTTTATGTACTTTTAAGTTTTCATGACTTTCACTTCATCTCAGAGTAGTTATCCATCTATGTATAGTTGGTTAAAATATTAAGTACCTTTTCCGGTGCTATGCAGTTGAAAATTGTATATAACAAACCCATATGAGGAAAAAGGTACGCAATAAACAAGCGGTGCGGGACATCTTCCCGTTATGCTAGAACTCAAATTTTTTGCGTGGCGTATTTTGACACCCTAACAAATATTTTTTAAGGGGTGGGGGGGGGGGGGTGCAGTTTTTATTTTTCGCCCATACAACGAAAGACACCCTAATAATACACATTTTAACACTTTAGAGCAGTGTTTCTCAACGTGGGGCGCTCGCCCCACTGGGGGGGTAATTTCAACATTTTAGGGGGGCAATGGGCTAATTTTTGTAAGTTGTTTAACTTTTCATGTTGTTTTAATATATAAAAATAAAATTCTGCAGAATAAACAAAATCTGTATTTTTATATACTTACTTATATACCATTTCCATCGTCATATTTAGTAGAAACCGGATTTAGTGTCATTAGTGATTTGTTAGTAAAAAAAATAAATCGTCCGGAAATCACAAATCACGGAGACTTACGATTAAAATTAATAAAATTAGAACCTGATTTAAAAACCCTTTTGCAGCCTGTACCAAGCTCAAGGATCTCATTAATTTTTAGAGTATTTATTATTAATTCTATCTTTATAACAAAAATATATGTACATACATCCATTGAATTAAACAAATTGTTAGGTGCGTTTTTTATTTAAAGTACTCTCTATTGTGCAGAAAACAATGAGGGTGGACATGGAAAAATTTTTAACCCAAAAGTGGGACACGTCCCAAAAAATGTTAAGAAACACTGCTTTAGATGTTAGTGAAAAGCAATTATTTCTTTTAATTAAGAAAAAAAAAACAAAATAATTTCTATTTTACTTTTTACAACGACTTAAGAAAATTTTTTAAAAATATTGTAGTACTTTGGGACCGTCTCAAATCAATTTATTTCAAAGTTTCAATTAATTCTGTTTAACAAAAAATTTTATACATTTCATCACATTTGTCATATGAGGTATTTAACTTCAGAGATTATTTTTTTTATCCAAATGTCGTATATAGAAAAAAAAAACTTCACAAAATTACAAGTTAAAGTTTTAAGAAAAACAATTTGACAAATTTTTATGAAATTATAGAAAAATCATAAAAAATTTTATGAAAAAATTAACAATATTAATGAATTTTCATTCAATTAATGAAATTAATCATTAAACGAATGAATTAATTTTAATTCATAATTAATTTTAATTCATTAATACTGTGAAGAAAAATTCTGTCAGTGTAATAAATGGAAAATGATTTTTTTTTTTTATCAAAGTTTGCTTTTGATCTAAGTGCTCCCTTCTGCTGATCGTGAAATCTCTAAAACTAGAAGTAAAACAGTAAAAGCTATCTTTGAAAGCGAGGTATTAATATTTTTGTGTTTTTCGATGTCTAGAATCAGAATTTCTGCATTAAAACAAAAACGCAAGAAATACATTTTTTTGTCGACCGGTGTTATCTATACGGATATTTCTTTTGTAAAATCCATTACATAATAATGGTTTTTTGGTAGATAAATTTCAAAAAGGACTATATAAGGTACGGAACCTGTAAGTACTCCCTGTACTAAATCAGGGTAACCCAATCACAATATTTCAATAGATTAACACTCATTTTCCAGTTAGACTCTTACCCGATCGGATCAGTCATATAAAAGTTCTATATTTATTAGGGTATTCAAATTACTCGAGTCTAGTTTTGTTCGAGTAATGCCCGTAATTTCAAGCAATAGATACCTACCGGTGCTTAGGTATCTACCCGTATACACGAACAAAATCGGGTAGGTATCTAAGCACCGGTAGGTAAATATTGCTTGAAATTACGGGCATAAGTGAGTAACTCGATTTTGAGGGTTGTTAACTTAATCGATTAATTGAGTAAGATTTTAAAATTACTCAAGTAATCCGAATGATTTCAATAAATTTATTTAATTAATTTTCACTTAAAAATAAATAATAATACGCAAACCAAATACAAAATCAGGACTTTCGAAATTTTTTTTTATCAAATATTACAATATACTTAATTTTATTATTTAAAAATTACCAAACTGTTTGAAAACAATATACAATTGAGTTATTTTACTATTTTTCTTTCATTTTTATAAACTTCGACTTTTAAGAAAACATTAGGGACAAAACTTTTGGAATTGAAATTTTGAAAATAGGTAATATTGAATGTATATGATTAAGTTGAATATAGATCCGATTGCAAGAAAAGACTGAACGGCCCAAACACACCTGGAATACTAAACAATTTTTATGAATTTAGTTTAATTCGAATGTTGCAAAAAAAAAAATTTATTTTGTGTTGATAGTACACAGATAAAACAAAATTGTAAATACAAACAAACTTTTTGTAAAAACAAACAATATTTTACTTGAAATTGCTCCTATACTTGATCTTGTAAATACAAACAACATGTTTGTAGCTTGATTGTTAAATTTATTTCAATAATAATAATAATAGTCAACAAACGAATTTGTTGAAATTCAAAGCAAATTTTAACAAACGATGTTGTTGAGTTGATTGTTGACTTTCAAACAAATAGTTCGTCATATTAACAAACGAGATTGTTAAGATGAAAGAAAAAATTAAAAAAAAATGTTGATTTTTAATAATATTTTAATTGAAAAAACCCATTTTAAATAAAAAACTCATATGAACAAGTTTTTCAATCAAATTGTAATAATTGTTCCCTGAAGAAATCACCCAATGTGGAGACGAAATATTGGAAATAAATAATTATAATTAATAAATAAATGATCTTGAGCTCGTTTAAAATAAGAAGAATTATTTCAATTTTCGTTCGAGCAAACTTTTTTAATCCAAGTTTTTACAAAATTTTAATCAAAACTCGCTAAAATAATAAGAAGCGTTGAAACTTATTGCTCATTTCATTACTTTTTGGAAAGCACAACAAAAAGCGATGTAAACAGTCAATGAAATTTGGGCTTTTATTTCTTCACTTACAAAGCATTAGGAGAAGCAGTAAGAATGCAGTTTACTGTTTTTACTGCTTCATATTTTCTGCCGGGATATATGCAAATGGGTTTATTATACACTAATAAAAAAAAGAAAACTATAAAAAATATTTAAGAGTTTTTTAAAAAATGGGAAAGATTGTTTTCTGAATTGTAGGTCTATAATCAGTGGTTTTGTGCTTATAAATTACTGTATAATCCCAGTTATAAATTTTCTTATATGGATCCACAAAGGTTCAATGTATATTTGTACAATGTACATGTTCATTAACATGTATGCATATTAGCGTGTCCCTAAACTATAGATTTGTCGTGTAATGACAGTTGTATTACAAATGGTTCCAAATGGAAGAAATCAATTTTTTTTTTTTGGAAAACGTTAACAGACCTTCGAAAATAACCCATTTTGGGAAAAAGGTGTATTATAATTTGAATTTTCCAAAATTTGAAATTTCAAAAACATATACTTTTTATTTTATTTATGCATTTAGTATATATTAAAAATTATTCAAATATGGAATTCTAACTTCATCCGATATCATTCAACAACTTTAGCCAGTTATTCAAAATGATCCACGATTTTAATAAAAATTCAAAAACGTATTTTTTTTAAATAAGTTTAAATATTTTTTAAAATGCTTAATTTGCAGATGTCAATTGCTATTTTTATAATAAAGGGTCCGCTATCTAACGTTTTTTTTTCAACTAGTGCTTATTTCGTGAATGGTAACACTTAGCTCATGTCTGATTTGACAGATAATTAGTTTTATCCTTCCGCTGAACGAATATGGTTGTGTATACGCTTGAACAACGCTGGGAAATATTGCGACATTACTTTGAAAATAATGGTAATGTTGCAGAATGTGTGCCGATACACCCAAAACGAGTCACTGTTTGGTGCGGATTTTGGTCGAGAGGCATAATTGGGCCATTTTTCTTCGAAAATGAGCAAGGAGTGGCCGTTACAGTCAATGACGATCGTTATCAGGCCATGTTGAACGGATTTTTGTTCACAAAAATTGAAGAGGAGGAAATACAGCTGCACACAATCGATAATGTGCTTAAAAATTGGACCGATCGTGTAGGCTACTGCATCGCCAGCCGAGGCAGCCATTTGAATGAAATTATTTTCCATTATTAACCGGAAGGATTGTACTTTCAAATAAAAAAGAAATTTGAGAAAATATTCAGTAGTTTTTTTTTATAGCATTTTCAAAAAAAAAAGTTATTTGGCTGACCCTTTATAATAGTTGTTATTAAAAAAAAAATAATTTAGAAAAATAATAATAATTTAATGGTATTTGGGGCTACCATACTGTACGTAAATTATTCGTTTCTTTTGCTGCTTCTCAGTATAATGTAATAGTAAGCACTTACAGCGCATTCGTTTTATCCTGTTTCTAAAAATACGAAAATTTGTGCTGGGACATATTGTAAAATACAATAAAATATTCCATTTTACGAAAATTTACAGTTGTAACTGAAACTAAATCTTAAAATACCTGATGTCATACTTAACTATATTAGATTTTACAAAACTGGATCACATTGTATGAGATTATATAATATTATTTTTACTCGGGTTGCCATTTAAAATTTAGACAATTTCAAGTATAATTGAGATAAACAACATTTTAAAAATATATATTTTCATCTTTAATTGTTCTGTTTCAAATCTCAGTAGTAAGTTTTTTATTTTAAAATTACAAACCTAATTGGAATAAACCGCAAATCTTAATTTCAATATGAATATTCGCACTGTCATTCAAAAATATTTAAATAATATATAGCTTATTTATTTACAAATGAAAATATTCAATCTCAAATGCAAAATTTTCTATATTTCAAACAGAAAACCTTAATTTGTTTGAAATTTTCTTGATTTCAACTGAAATGGCAAATAAATATAACAACTCGTTTGTATTTTCAAAACTATAATAAATTTTAAGATTATCATAGTTTTACCATATTTGCAAGTTATATCTGAGTTTTTATGAGAAGACTTTATATTAATGTTTTGAAAATTTAAAGAAATCATGCGGTATTTAGATTTAAAAAAATATATAGACCATACTATATCCTATTATTATATTAAGTTAGATATAATCTTATAGTATAACGTAAAATTGTATAAAGTTGAACGGGGACAAAATTCGAACAAAACTATATTAAATAACTTTGAATTCTATCTAAATTAATCTAATATAATACAATTAGATGTGATTTGCTGCAATTTAATCTGGAAATTTTTCAGATGAAATTCTATACAATTATTTATGGGGTCATATTAAATTAGATTAAACTATATAAAGTTTTTTTAATCGGGGTCTCCTGGTGAGATGTGTATAAAAATATTGTACAAAAATATCTGTTTACAGTTTTAAAAACTTTGAAATGCGCAATCCTTTTTAATATTTTTAAAACAATGGGATTCATACCACTTTTAAAATAAATAGTTTAAATATATTTGCTATTCTTATCTTACCAATATTTAGAAAAAAATATCTGCTAATTTAAGCAATTTTCCTGCTGATATTTTTAAAAAATTTGTAAAAGTTTTTGCAGAAGTTTTACTTATTTTTTTTTTTGTATTAGTGTAGCAAATATTCTTATATTTCTTTTTTACATTTCATCTAACGATATGTAATCCAATGAAATATTTAAGTACACAAACTTGTAGCTGTAAAAAAAAATCTTGTGTAATTAGCAAGGATTTCCATAAATTGAATTGGTAAGCAAGAATATACACATGTGGACAATAAAATAGGCGTGTTTGAATGTAATAAATAGAAAGTGAAAGAAATCACATACAGTTAAAAAAAAAATAATAAAAATACCTATAGTATTTTAAGATTTTAAGGAGTTTAAATATAAGTAGTCACAGAATTCATTAAACTGCACATTATACAGTACATCAAACACAACATTCTGTCAGAGGATTATCCTTTGAATATAAGTAGTCACAGAATTCATCAAACAGGACATTCTGCAGGACATCAAATACAACATTTTGTCAGAGGATATCCTTGCTCTGTGAAAACAGTGGAACTAAAAAAACTGAAAGTGAAATAAAATTTTTATTTCATTGTTTACATTGTTTACGCTATTTATATTATACAATTTACATTATTTACCTTAGATATTTACATTATTTACATTACACAGTTTACATTCTTTATATTGTTTATATTACATTCTTTACATAATTAACATAGTTCACATACTTGCAATTCTAAACAATTTTTGTTATATTGCAAATTATAAATCTAAATATTACATACAATGCTCATAACAATACCTCTGTCAAACAATTTTATGTGCAATGTAGTATATTGAGAGAGATAAGAAAAAAACTATTATAAAAAAATAAAGTATTTCAATAAAATTATGAAAAAATAAAAAAGTAAATACTTCCTTGAAAATATAATTATATATGCATAACAGAAAATTCATATTTAATTGTTTTGATTAACACTATATATAAATAAGTAATTAATAAGATATCGTGTTGCCCTTGTGTATTAAAACTTATAGCAGCCTACAGGACATATAATCCACCCGGTTCCTAAAAGTGCCAATATCATTATTTTCTGATCCTATCAATATTGCTAGTTTAAATTGTTTAAGCGTCGTTTATAACTTTGACTTTGAAATGACCTTGACGGAAAGAATCCCCCAGAGGTCGTTAATACTAAAACACATGCTGACTTGTTGGAAAACAATTTGTTGCTGAACTGTATGGAGATAATTGGACGTTCCAAGAAGACCACTCACTGATTCATGTCGCTCGTTTTACAAAAAAAAAAAACAGTTTTAATGAGCACAACATACATGTATTGGTATGAAGGAGTATATACAAATAGAGAGACTACACTTCCCATGCCTCTCAGCAACAAATACCAAACTAGGGCAAACAAATGAAAGTATTTTTTTTTTTTACGCTTAAAAATTTTTGCAACATGTTGATAAAAACTTGTTGCTTAAAACACTCACATTTCTTTTATTTTGTTTTTACTATTCATTGATAGATTTTAATTTTATCTTGCTGATTTTATAATTAATATTTGAAATAATTAAAAATTTTATTAAATTATTATTTGAAAACATGATAAAAATTAATTTCAACAAGTTTCATATAATTTTTATTAAAAATAAAAATTATGTTTTTTCGACCTTTAATTGTGCAATGAAAATTATTTAAGTTCGAGGCCATGCTCTATATTTCTTTATTTATTTAATTTTATTTTATTTTAAAATTAGGATATTAGGATATTGTCCTATTCTATAGATTTTTTGTTTTCAAATTTATTAATTGACCACTTTCAGGATTGTGTTGATAGATCTATTTCGGGAATTTTCTAGGTTCCCATCATCAGAACACGTTTTGAAAGAAGTGACAATTCCATGAAAAACATCAAACATTCATATAAACTAGTTATCCCACTAAATGGCCACTAATATATGAGTTCGAAGTTAAAGACTATCACCATTGATCAAAAATAAATTGAAAACTTGTTCGTTATCTGCAAGCTCTACCTTTGGTAGATATACAATACAGGCTTTTTGTTTTTATTCTCCTTTTTATTTTTACACTTGGTTTGTTTTTATTAAAAAACAAGATGTAAAGGGGAAGTAAACTAAGACCGTACACACAAACTCTATAGATTATTTGTTAGGACAATATCCTAATAAAAAAATATAGAATATGGCCTCGAACTTGAATAATTTTCATTTTAAAATTTTTCAATTTCTGCAACATGTTTTCATTTGCTCGGTGTGAATTTACGAACAAATAAAAAGAGAGAAGATTGAGCGACACTGAGTAGTATGGAAATCCACTGTTGGAAGACCAGTCATAAGTCCAGAACTAGGACACATTGAATACCTATGGGCGATCATTTTCGCCAAGGTTCGATATTTTCAAAGTCAGAGCTATACACGACGCTTAAAGAATTTAAGCTAGCAATATTGATAGAATCAGAAAAAATTGGTATTGGTTGTTTGAGAAACTTGGCGGGTTATATGCCCCGTAGGCTACAATATGTACTAATATACACGGACAACACAATATGAATTTTCTTTTATGCACATATAATTATTAACTATGAAGTCTTAACGTTGTTAATTTTTTCTGCATTAGAAAATAAAAATGGAAAAATGTTTTTCATAGCGAAAAAATATTGTGTTCTTATCTATAAGTCAATATAATATATTACACATATAATTATTTGACTTATTTCAATGTGCACACATAAATTATTTTTTATGGTGTTTTTCTAAATTACAACAACAAAGTTTGGATTTTTGCATTAAATAAAGAGTTGTTGTTGCATTATAATTGGGGGTATTCATAATATGCTTCGTATTTGGTGAATTAATACACAAAGCGTAGTTGCAGGTATGGAAATTAAAAATTGTTCCTTCGTTTATTCTCAAATTTTACGTTTATTTCTTTCGAAAAATATTCCTTTTTGTTTGTAAAATAGAATATTTTATTATAAACATA
Organism: Delia radicum; assembly: GCA_021234595.1. NCBI lineage: Eukaryota > Metazoa > Arthropoda > Insecta > Diptera > Anthomyiidae > Delia > Delia radicum. The sequence goes on from CM037851.1 coordinate 216,699,562, forward strand.
TTATAAACAGGCAAAACTATTTTATTTTTAATTTATTTAAATATTAGAAACTTTCAAAAAATAAAATACAAAAAAATTGTGTAGTAAACTTTCCAGGGTTGACAAAACATTTATGACATTAATGTTACACTATATACGACATTACATGAATCCGGCTAATCGAAATATAATATCAGTATTTTTTCCATAAATTTATGTTATATTTTTTAATTAAATTTTTTATATTCAAGCACACCTATTTTATTGTCCATATGTGTACATAAGTTTTTCAAACATACTAATAATATTTGTAGTTGTGGGTTTTAAACAATTTTTGCTTAAAGGATTACAAGGGCTAGAATTCATAAGTTTTGTTAGATTAATATTGAAGATAGATTTTTGCCTGCATTAAAGTTTAGAACTCAATACGTGAATTGGTATAAGTTCGTTTCGGAGATTGTAAAGTGATTTCTTAATGAAACTTCTATATTTTATTGAGGAGTAAAGATTTATTTTTTTAGGTGCGTCAAATCTTGAAGAGTGATTTCAAAAATGTCCCAATATTAACATTTTTAAATTAAATTCTAACAAAATGTAATGAACTATCCAGAAAATATTAGGTAATGGGTGCTAATATACTCATGTATTACCTTGTAATAGCACCTCGTTACCTTTTGCATTACTTCAAAATATAAAATAACGACTTGCCGACTATTAATTACATGATTTTTAAAAGTAAAATTTTTAAAGATACCCTATTTAGAGTAGATAACTTTTGTCCTACTATAATTTCTGTGAAATTAAACTATGTGTGTAAATTTAAAATAATACACACATTGTGTGTAATGTTTGTACGCACAAAATGTGTAACAAAATTTGTTTTGTAGATATATATAAAAGCATAGAAAGCTTAAAAATGAAATCTTAAATGTTTGAAAATACAAAGCAAAATCGTATCTTTAATTGTAGGCAACGTTATAATATTGTGTTCGTATTTAAACACATTCAAAGAATAAATTTGTAAAAAAAAACAACATTTATTATTAAGAAATTTATTTAGCTTTTTTTCTCAATTTGCAATCTATTTTACAAATAATAAGCAAATTTGAATAAAATATATAAACACTGGCATGTACTTACATATATAGTGATGAATAGTATAATATTAAATAAAATATAATTAGAAAATCAAAATAAATGTGTTTTAATAACATATTTTATAACTATATAGCATATTTAACATACTTTTTAGGAGGAGGGGAAGCGATATTAGTAAAGTAACAAAAATTGTATCGCAATTTTGAGAGATATCCCCTCCGTTACCCACCCATTCTGCAGAAATTGGGATGTGTATGTATGATAGATAATACAACACTACCGTAACCGTATTTTTTTTTCTTATCGGCTCAATTTTATGCTTAGGGTATTAAAAGGCGTAGGAAAAGAAAAAAATAAGATTTTTTTCGAATTTTAATTGGGTATTCAACAGGTAAATTGGGTATGAAATAAAAAAATATATAAAAAAAAAGCTTTTTCAGGGTATACAATACGCGGCGACCTTATTTGCCTATTTAACTAAGGTTTTGCTGTTTCAAAGCTGATAAGTGGTTTATATATACATTGACGTTCTGTTTTCAAAATTCGCTAGCCAATCACTTCTTAATTTTAAAAATAAAAATAGATTAGATTATATGGCACTATGCACCGCGACCAACTTAGGTCTTTTGTGCTGCCTAAAGTTACCCTAAAGATTCAAGCTACCTATAAAGCCAATAATCCTATTAGGCAAAATCTTCATAATGTCCGAAGGGGAGACAAAGCGATCGCCAAGAAACTTGGCACGCCTTTCACAAAGCCTCGGACATTCGCAAAGAACATGCTCCGATGTCTCAGCTACCAGTTCGCAAAACCTACACTCATCCGTGTCCGAAAGACCCCTTTTGCGCAGGTGGTATCTGAGATTGCAGTGTCCAGTCAGGTAAGACACCAGAGTACTCAAGTCACCCCCTCCCGAGGGACAAGAGTCTCCTCGATCCTGCACTGGAAAAAGAGATTAATCTCTTAGCCTGTCGTTGGCCAAGAGAGTTTTCCCAATAGAGAGAGAATTCTGATTCCCTCCACGACCCGAGCTTCTCCCTAACATACCCCAAATGTATACCAAAGAATGGTTCAGGGCCAATAAAGGGCCTTCGGGCCCCGCAATTAGCAAGACAATCTGCCTTCTCGTTGCCCTCATGCCCCTCGTGACCAGGAACCCACCCTAAGGTAAGCGAGTTGCGCCCGCCAAGTCGGTTAAGAGCCAGAATGCATTCCATGACCAGACCAGAAGACACCTCATAGGACATTAAAGCCCTTAATGCCGCCTGACTGTCAGAAAGAATGTAGATGCGAGATCTAATAGTGCCCCTTCGTAGACACTCCTCCGCGCAGACACAGATAGCAAAAATCTCTGCCTGAAAAATGGAGGGGTATCTACCCATGGGTAAGGCTCGTTGGAAACCTGGTCCATAGACACCCGCACCAGTGTCACCATTCGCATGCTTTGAGCCATCTGTGAACCATATCTGAGAACCCCGCTCTGGCTCCCAGGATCTGTTGGTCCACAGATCCTGGGGTCATCAATTAGGATTCTAGCGATCCTCATGTGACCCCTTAGATCACCTCGACTCATGTCACCGAATTCTCTAAGTCTGGAGGATCCTATGCAGGCAGCCTCCATTACAGAAATATGCAATGGTGGTATCCCCAGCATAACCCCCATGGCATCCGTCGGGCAGGTTCCGCCTGCCCCCGTTATGCCAATACATATAAGACAGTAGATCCTCTTGAGAGCATCCCCTGCCCCTACCTGTTCAACCTTTGGCCACCATGCCAGGGCAGCATAGGTGATCATAGGTTTAACAATGGTGTTAAACGACCAGTAGACTATCTGCGTCCTTAGACCCCATGTCTTACCAAAAAGCCTTTGGCAGGCATAATATGCCCTTGTGGCCTTCTTGGAGACATAGTCAAGATGTTCATTCCAGGTAAGGGATCTGTCAAGAGTCACGCCGAGGTACTTAACACTACTGGAAGAGCCCACCGTGGCCCCATCAAGGACAGGCATTGTCAGGTTAAGTTTCCTCCTATTCGTAAATGGTACCAGGATTGTCTTCGACGGGTTGACAGACAAGCCCTTTTCCCGGCACCAAGAAAGAGTATAGTTCAGAGCCTGCTGCATAAAAATAACTAATGAATAGAAATAATTCTTTATAAATATAAATTCCATTTTATACCGTTAATACTTACTAAAGAAGTTTTTCTTTAAAAAAAAGATTTTCTTAAACCAAAACGTTTGGGTATTCGTGATCAGGCACTATAATTAATACGAAAATACATACTCGTATCACAACATTTTAACTACCCTACGGGCAAAGGTACATAATCCGGACCACACGCGGGATATGCCCAAGGTGGCGGTGATGAATGTTGGGTCGGACTTTTTATATTAAGGGACATATCACTTTAACATGGCGTTGACAATGTATTTGCTTATATCGGGCACCTGGTGCGTGTTAGTTGATATATCTAAAATAGATTTTAAATACATAAAAAAAATCAAAACAAGAGATTTCGCCGGGGTTCGATACCACAACCTTCTGCATACATAGCAAGCGCGCCACCGCCTCATCCAATTCTGCTTGTGCGTAGCTGCTGAAAAACAATCAAGGAATCATTATGTGTGGATGTTTTAATACAAACGAAAAGCAAAATAAACCAAATCAAACAATACAAAAACATAAAAAAATTTAAAGCAAAAAAAAAAAACACTCTAAAACAGCAAAATATAGCTGAAGTGCAGTACTGCCCATAAATACAAAACTTAAAAAACTGCAAAAACAGTGCTACAATAGGTTCTGGTGTAACCCGTCTGGTGTTATTGACCGTAGGGAAGTTATAATAACGCTTATACGATTTGAGATTAGATGACACTATTTCTACCTGTACACAGAGAAATAAAGTGCCAACCGAATAGAAAAGTGTATTTTAATGGTAACAACTTATAAATTCAGTTAGTACAACGATATTTGCCTTAGATATTCGAAACTTTTTTGTTTGTTGCAACAAAAATGTTGTTGAATTACCCTAACTTTGTTGTGAAAACTAATTTTAAGTTGTGCCAACCGACTGAAATTCGTAATAACCGAATGTGAATCGTAGTAACCGAATTTCAGTTGGCAAATAGCTCAATTTTTCTTTGCGTGTGTTTTTATGTGTAAAAAAGGTGCCAAAAATGTTTTTTGGTTTTTAACATCTCTTTTAAAAAATCGATAGAAAAAATAATGGAAAAGGGGGTTTAAGAGCCATTCGGTGGTTCCTTAATTTGGTACTAATGTTGGTGATTAATTGCTTTTGAAAAAAACAAAATTTTTTTGGTAATTTATATAATTTATACCCCAAGGACTTTTAAACTTACATATATATTTCCTAGATTCATCGAACATATCTTTTTAACTACATTTTCGTTTTTAGTTACTTCTCCATATGGAAACATAAACAAGAAGTATTACACAGAGAGAAAAACATACGTGTCTATTTCTGAAGTCACCTTCACCATATATACCCGCCGTTGTTATTAATGTGAAAAAACATATGTTTTTTGGTGATTATCGATACATTCTATAATACGCGTTCGACGCATGTTTTCATCACTTTCAATCGTTGCCAACATTGATGCGTTTGAAAATGCTTGGTTTTTATATTATAACATGAAAATTTCTTAAATTTTGAACTATTTTTCGAATATTTAAGTAATTTAAAAATAAAAGTGCAAAAAAATCAACTTCGGCAGAATAAAAAGATAAAATTTTAAAAACTAATGTTTGTCTCTTTGTCTACCAAGATTTTTGCATTGGTAAAAAATGGTTTACGGCTTGTTTTTACAAAACGTGCATAATTTCAGACGAACGTGTGGTACCCGAACGAATACGTAAGGAAATGAGTTTTTATAATTCGTTCGTCTGACTTACGTTTGAGTACGTAAAGCTTTATGTTATGTCAAACAGTAAAGATTGCCATGATATTATTTTTCGGTTTCTGTTAGCTGTTTTCATATACAAATAACTAATTTTTCGTTGGTATATGGCAACCCAACAGTGTAAATGAAATATAAACAAAAAAAAAATTATTTATTTTGTTTAGAAAACAATAAAAGTGGTGATAAAAATATAATTTGTATAAAAAACAAAAACATTTACAAATAAAAATGAAAATATATATAAATATAAATGAAAATGTAAATAAAAATAAAAATCATTATTCTTTTTTGATTACAATTTTGTGTTACAAAGTATTTTTTTTTTTTTTTGATATTAAATTGTGTTGTCTTTTTTCTTTGACGAATACTTTTTTGTGAACGTCTGTTTTTGACGTCTGTGACGTTTCTAATCGCAATGTGGAAACAAAAAAAAAAAAGAGACGAACACGACAACTCTTACGTTTTCACTCAATTCAAAGTGACATTTGCGATACAAAACCCCAAAATGAATTTCTTCACTCATTTACACGAATTTTTTGAGTGACACGTCTTACAAAAACAGACCGTTATTTTTGCAAAAACACATAAAAGTGATTACATTTTCTTCAATTCATATTTAGTGCATGCAAAACTAATAAAACAAACAATTTAATTGCAATATAATCAATATATTAACATTTTTTTGTTCTCCTTCTTCTTCTTCTCTGTTTTTGTTTATTTTTTTTTAGAGATGGTCAAACTTTGATAGCCATGAATTAAATCAGTATGAAATTAAAAAAAAAAAATTTTGTGATGAATTTTAAAAAACAGCGATTTAACTTTTCAGATTATATCGAATTTGCTCAGATTATGGCGAAATTTGCCTAAAATAGTATCTTGAGATTTTGTAACTACACAAAATTAATGTAGTTTTTATGAATTAAATTCCACACAGAGAGCATTATTTGCATGATAGGGTGCCCCGACATAGGTTGTTTTTGCGAATTGGATTAAGTAATAACACTCAAACAATGCTTACTGAAGAGGTTTATCGGAAATATATTAAACGAGTTTTTTTTTTCGAGAGCCGTTTCCCACACGATATTTAAAATTTCAAAAATGGTATGTTTTGTCAAAAAAAAATGTTCGTACTTTTTATCGAAATTAGTCTGAAAAAAATCTCTTTCTGTAATTTGCACTTCGTTTCAAACTTTAGTCTAAATGCATCAAAACTTGAGCTTTTCTACTGAAAAAAAGTATAGTTTTCGGAACATGATAAAAATCAGTACAATCAGTAAAAATTTTACTAAAAAAATTAGTAGAAATCAGTTCACGACGTACTGATCAAATCAGTACGAATGGTCATGCCAAATATGATTATATCGTTAATGGGAATATATCGTAATATTTTGTATGAAATTTGACCAAGCAATGTGAATATTAACGAAAAGTACTTTAAACCAACTTTCAATATTGTAAATCAAATGTTAGTTCTTTGTTTGTAAACGTAATGCTTTGTAACTACAATATCACATGTTAATGGGAATTTATAAGCATTTTTAATTTTTTTATTTACAGAATTAAAACAAAGTAATTAATATTTACCATGTACACTGGGGTTATAACTTTTGACGTTGTTTTGCAAACATTAAATTTTATCTATCCGACTAAAGCAAAACCACACATTACTTCACTGATGCATTTTACAGGCGTTGAGCTTTAACGTAATGGGTGGACTCATTACTTATATGGTTATTTGGTAGCGAAAAGTAATGTGTCTATAAATAGATTTTCATAAAAAAGATTATAAAAAGTGACAAACACTTTTTTAACTAAATAAATATCATGGTCAAGCTATGATTCGAACATGTGGTCTCTGGTAGTTAGGCGAGAACTCTACCAACTGAGCTATCGTCACATATTATAATGGTTTGCTTAAAATGTAAATTAATTGTTGTGCTTTTCGTATTTGTTTGTGAAATGAAAATGAAAATTATTCAAGTTCGAGGCCATACTCTATATTTCTTCATTAGGATATTGTCCTAACAAATAATCTATAGAGTTTTTGTTTTCAAATTTATTATTTGACCCTTTCAGGAATGTGTTGATAGATCTATTTCGGGAATTTTCTAGGTTCCCATCATCAGAACTCGTTTTGAAAGCGGGTAACAATCCTCTATAGATTATTTGTTAGGACAATATCCTAATGAAGAAATATAGAGTATGGCCTCGAACTTGAATAATTTTCATTTTCATTGCACAATTAAAGGTCGAAAAAAAAAAAAAAAACATAATTTTTATTTTTAATAAAAATTATAACAAACTTGTATTTGTTTGTGATGTTAAAAATATACATTACATTCATGCTTACAAAAAATCGTAAAGTAATGTGTATAAATATAGATCTTCAGAAAATATTTTAAATAATACTTTACGTTTATATTTTATGAAATTGATGATCGGTATGTCATTATTTTATGTTTTGAAATAATGTAAAAGGTAATGATGTATCATTACAAGGTGATTCATGAGTTCCAATTATTTGTAACTCAGTACTTTATTTTTAAAATAATGTTGACGGTAAGGAGTATGCATTACAATGTAATGCATTATATAACCAAATATTGGTAACTCATTCCTCTATGTTTAGAAATAATGCTGAAGGTAATGAGTATTCATTACAAAGTAATGCATTATGCAACCCATGCATTATGTAACTCATTACATTTTGTTGGTAAATAATAATGTTGCAGTTAAGAAGTATACATTACACGGTAATGCATTACTTTATCGCTCCCATTACCAAAGTTTTCCAAGGTAGCCATAAAGCCCATAAAAAAATACAAAGAAACATATTACAATACTTTTCCGCTGCTTAAAAAAAAAGTTTCCGCATAAGCCTTTTTGAATTTTTTAACAGTTTTATTGTTTAATTGAAGTAAAAATCAATATTTCAAACCAACTTTTAAGTTATTACAGTCTAACGATTCGTATCGATCTTAAAGAACACACAAGTTTTTAAATTTTACAGTTTTTACACTCTTAATTTACGGTTATTTACATACGATATTTTACGGATATTTATTTATTTAAAAAGTTAAGGGGTCAAAATGTTATCTGATCTGGAACAATGTCCCACCAACTTTTTTTTTTTAAATCTGGAATTTTTAAATAATCGAACAAAACAATCAGGTGTAATACATCTGCATCCCAGCATAAATTTAAGAGCAAATAATTAATTGTTTTATGTAGAAGATTACGTACAAATCAAAATTATTGTATTAAGTATTAAAAAATCATATTTAATTTTGAATTGCCAGGGTTGAGATCATAATTAAAATGTTACTATTATAAATAGAAAATATTAATTGATAATAAATGTAAGAGAAAAATCTTGTGAGGATCAGCGATAGAGGGAGTGTCGCTTTTAAAAAGCTTTACGATGTAAAAGCTGTTGACTGAACTTGTAAAGCTGTTGACTGAACTTGTAAGAAAATACGAAAATAGTGCATATTGTTCGGGGAATCAACTAAAAGAAAAAACCATTACCAATGAGGCTGAAGATGACCTTGTCCTTTTTTCCCTCTAGCCCTGATAATTATTATTTAATATATTTCAAAAAGTACTTCAAGATCACTCTCAAAATGCATTAAAAATGTACTCGTATGGATGTGATTAAAATGTATATCTAAAAACCAAACTTTATTAACATCCCAACAACAAATAGTGCTTACTTAGAAGTAGATCTGGAAGGCATTATTAAATTACCGAGCGCTTCCAAAGAAAATACAGAAGACATGATTTTTGTTCGCGATGTCCCACGAGGTATTTCTCTTTTAAACATGTGAAAAGCGCTCTAAGAAGCAATAAATGCATGACTTCGTTTGAAATGAAAAGCGCTTTTTTGTGTATTGACAACATTGTATGCTTCATTGTATGGATTGTTTACTGATTGATTGTATGCATTATTCACTGCTTCAAAGAAGGCACTTAGGAAAGCAGAGGAGAATGTCTTCCCTAATTGCTTTATTGTATGCAATGCGGTAAAGCACTATTTTTGAATCATACAAATATAGTTACTGCATACCTGGGATTTTTTTTCATTAGCATGGAAATTTCATTAGCACTAATGCTAATGACAAAAAAAATTGATTATTTTTGTCCGTTTTGCACTACCGCGCTTCGTTTCGAAGATACTGGCCATTTAAAAAAATCGTTATTTTATAAAATGGCTAGTATCTCGAAAACTAAGCTAGATAACGCAAAACGGACAAAATGTTTGCAAAACATAACGACGGTAACGAGTTCCCATAATACAAATGTATTAAGTGTTCTGATTCCACTCGTTTCCCGTTTCATTCCATATCGTTCCATTTTTGATCAATGTTTTATTCTATTATCGGACACCCAGTGGCTGTTTTATAAAAAATGAATCTCTAGGAATCCTTCTCGGCCATAGCCTCTTTGTATTATGATGGTTACTTAATGCTCCTGTGAAGCACTGATTTCACTGATATTCACCATTAATTTTTTTTTAAATACTATTGCCATTAATCATAGAAATAAAATTAATGAGATCTACTAAAATCAGCCAAAACATTACTAAATATTAGTACACAAAAAAAAACATAAAAAATGTGAAATCTTTACACACAGAGAAATAAAGTGCCAACCGAATGGAAAAGTTTATTTTAAAGGTAACAACCTATAAATGCAGTTATTACAATGATATTAACATTAGATTTCTGAAAATGTTGGGTGTTGTAGCAACTAAAATTCAATTGAATTAATCGAACTTAGTTGAGAAAACTAATGTTAAGTTGTACCAACTGACTGAAATTCATTATAACCGAATTTGAGTGGTAGTAACCGAGTTTTAGTTGGCAAATAGCTAAATTTTTTTCTGTGTGTAGTTTTTCGTTTAATGCGAATAAAAGTCTGCCCTTATGAAATCGGCAATCTAAATTTTTTTAGCAAAATTTTAGCAAAATAAACTGTTATTTGCATTCAACTAAATTTAACAACAGGAAAAAAAATTTGTTAATATTACAGTTTTTGGTGGCATTTTTGAGACTACAAATATTTAGTAAAGGTTTTTTTGCTATTTTCACAGAGTTGAATGCTATTTTCAATTAACTAAAATTCACATCGAATATAACTAAAATTTTGTTAAGTTAACAAATTTGTTTTCAAAAAGGTTTGTGTATATCAGTGAGCAAAGTAATATTTGAGGCAGCACAAACATATTCAAAATTTCAGATAGCCAAAGGGATTTGGGCAAGCTGCTAAGGACGACATTTTCCCATTTTTTCCCTCTCCTGAAGTGATGTTTTTAATCAAAATTTGTTACTGATTTTAGCGGGGGTTATTGATAAATATTTGATAATTGTGACTTTTTCCTACTATGCCGAATATTCAATATTAATAAAATATCGCATTTTCGGATTTCGACCTCGTTCCAATTACACTATCGTAACATTTTTTTTATAAAAATATGAGTTCTTATTATAAAGCATGCAAACAAACTTGCATTTGTAATAAATATGCATTTGCGAATCGACGCAAATTTATTGAACATTTTTTTATTAATAAATTGGATTTGTTTATGTTGATTTTAATCTGACGATATTAAGCACGAATTTATATATAATTACAAAAGGTATCGTAGTTTTTTCTTTTCAATACAATTCTATAGGACACGCTTTTTCACAAAGTTTCTTTAAAAAAAATACATTTATAATATTAAAACTAAGATATAAGTAAATGCAATTAAATAAATTGATTTTAAGTATCTATAGAAACTTTACTGATGGAAAATGTTCTATAATAAACAGTAAAGTCAAATGAATTGAAATGCTTATATACTAACATAGATATATAGGGGAGCAGACGATTGTGTGGGCAATATGGTTATTTTGAAAAATGCAGCGGAGGCTAAAAAAAATTATTCTATAAATAAAAAAAAATTATACCAAAAACCAGTCTATGAAAAGGATCTAAAAAAGAAGCAAATATTCTAGGTATATTTTTTAAATCCCTATGTGTTATCCAGCTTTTCCCACATTTTCCGCTTGTGTAACTTTAGAATAAAAAATAGTTTTTTTTTTGTGGTAAAAAAAACTTAAATAATAAGCGTCTTAATGGACGTTACGTTTAATTAATTGTAAAAGGGATGGGATACTGAGATTGCAGTAGTGGCTTTACACATACAAGGGAATGATCCCTTTCCTAACAAGAAGATGTGCAATGAAATATTTATGGTTTAAGAAAATTAAACTAAAGAATGCTTACGACAAAAGTTTTACATTTTGAAACCATCATAACTTTGTGAACTGAAAAGCTACAAACAAGATTTAAAAAAAAAATATTTTTGAAAAATTGCTATTAACATCCAAAAACGATTCATAAACTCTTATTTTAATAGTAAAACTGAAAAGTCATTGACACCGTCCCTTTTGCGTATTGGGCATGTCATGCTTCCACACTATTTATTTGCACATATCACTTTGAACACAGTCTAAGAACACTCAAATTTATATAAAAAATACTTTTTTTAAAAATAAAAAAATAAATCATATGTAGTGATTTTGTTTTGTTTATCACTGATTTTTTTTAAAGTTCAGAGCCATACGCTAAAAGTCTCCCTAAATGATTATTTTATTTTATTTTTTTACTAGATTTGGTTAAATTTATAATAAAATAGTATTCGTATTTTTAAAGATATTTTGGCATATTTTGGTTTAAAAACGAATTTTAAGGATATACATATTTACAATTATCCTGATCAGTTGAAATGCGAAATTTAGTTTCTTTTTTAACTAAAAATGTACTTAATTTATTCATATTTTTAATAAATAGCTAAAAAAAATATTGTAAGTTCTGGCATAAAAGTTCAGTTTTCAGTTAGTTGGAGTCTTGGTGCAAAAGTGAGCCCATGACCATCTCCAATACAATTTAAGATTGTAGAAGATATAGGTGGGTCAAAATGTTAAACCTCTACGATCATGAAGATGACACATTACCATATTATTGCACCTGATTAGATTAAATTTTCAAAAAAGATTGGGAGTATTAATACATTGTGCTTTATAAAGGGTGTTTTTTATAGAGGTATATAACATTGAAATGGAATAAAACAAAGATGATTTTTTTAAATTGACATGAAATTTACTTTATTCGAAAGATAATCTTCTAGCATTATAATTTAAATATGACTTCTGGCTCGGACGTAGTCTAATCTGGAGGTCCAATTTTCGGAGACTTTTTCCAACATTTGTGGCCGTATATTGGCAATAACACGGCTAATGTTGTAATCCAAGTGGTCAATCGATTCGGACTTTTCGGCGCAGACTAGCGACTTCACATATCCAAACAGAAAATAGTCAAACGGCGTTAAATCGCATGATTTTGGTGGCCAGTTCACAGATCCGAAACGTGAAACTATGCTGCTATCAAGTTGTGTCACATGTTGCGCAGTCTTGTTGAAACCACAGCTTCTGCACATCACGGTTGTTCAATTGATGAACGAAAAAGTCAGTAGTATGGCTTTTTCTACAAAATATCCAAATCTGTGCACGATGTCGGGTAGACTGATTGGGGTCTTCCTCTATGCTACGCTCTACACCAGCAACGTCGTCTCTGTGGATGCATATTATCATTTAGAGTAAACGTGGTGCGAAAACGTTCCATAGTTAATCGAGTTAATTGCTCTGATGGATGACTATGTTGACCGTAAAATGGACGTAGTGCGCAATACGTATTTCGAACAGAACCATGATTTTCAAATAAATTTTGCACAATTTGGGAGCGTTGTTCAGGCGTCAGTCTATTCATGTTAAAATGCCAAACCAAACTTAACATAAATCCTTTGACAGCTGACAAAATGGCCGCCAGTCAAAAAAGTGTTGCCAAAGTTCTATACCTGTATAAAAACACCCTTTAATTTCGAAACATTGGCTCAATTTTGCACCACAGTGTATTAACCCACTAGTGATAGCATCTCTTTAAATGGACATCGAAACTTGTAAAAACAAATTTAAATTAAATAGTATATGGCTTCTTATACAGGGTTTTTCAATTTGGGCGGGTCGATGTTGAAATGGAATAAAACAAGCTGTGCGTGAGGTATTGACAAACTTATTTTTTATTTGAAAGGCCCATGTACTCCATTATGTATGGAATATAACATCGTTTAAATGTCCGCCGCGGCTTTTCACGGTGGCAGATACTCGAGTGCTCCAATTTTTAATTACTTTACAGAAAAGATCCCGCTGAAATTGAACGATAGCATTGGTTATAAAATATGTTTTTTTTTGGGCGTTGATCAAAATAATTTATCCTAGGTTACATTCATTATAACTGTATACTTTTTTCCGCAGATTTAAAATTTTTTATTTAATGCTCTTTGATTTCAGCAATAAAAATTATATTATTGTTGCTGACTGACTTCACACAAACATCAAATGTTTTCAAATAGTCTGGACTCTGAATGAAGATGAAAATAGATATATATGTTTTATAAAATAATTTGTTATTTCTTTTGAAACTTTTTTTTTTCTTGTTGTTGGCAAAATACATTGTCAATAAAATCTTTGTTACAGCAATAGGAAAAATTTATATTTATAGATAAAGATGTAACTAAACTGACAAGACTGACTAAGTATCGAATAAGTACAATACGAGTAAATATACTTACATTGTTATAAATAATGTTTTTTAATGGTACTTTCGAGTACTTATGGGTTTCAAGAGAATACAATTTTTTGTAATCATTTTAAGTGAAATCACATTAATTTAATAAAGTAATCATTTAAAAAACATTGTACCATAGCGAACATTTAGTTAGTAGTAGTAGAACTTGGAAAATGAAAAACAATAACTAATAAAAGCACATGAAATAGCAGTTTGTAGTAACGAAATTAAATCAAATTTTCTTTATTCTGCAATAGTTTAGAGCAAAGATGCATTTCTTTTTAGCAATTTCCTTTATTTTATCTTTTTGGCATCGTATGACAAAGAAATATTTCAAAAAATTGCCAATAATCTTAAAATAATGATAATGTTATTACCCAACATTCTTTTACAACTATCGCTACTTAGACAATACCATTTGCTACAGTACGACCCTAATGAATTAAGAACATTACACAGGAAGCACGTGAAATTGACACACAAAAACCCCTGGACACTTATGCTTAATTTTGGGTGGCACAACAGTGATGCAAGCCGCCGCCGCTGATAGGTTTTTTTTTTCAAGCCGATGACGCTGCCAACATCGGCTAAGCCGTTTAACTTATTCGACCATAACTGCAAAATTTTATTTCCTTCAAAATGCTTTACAGCGAATATGAATGAAAACATACCCAAGCAAAATCAAATTTTCTGTTGTTGCCGGATTTAAAGAACTAATAAACTATTACACCTGAAAATTTAAAGATTCAAGAGATTATTATATGAATATTAGGGTGGGTCAATTTGATCGGGACCGAAAAACATGACAAAGCGTATAGCAAAATCGTAATCTACGATAAATTCTAAGAACTTCCCCCAAAGAAACCATGGTTCTAAACTGAAAATCGAGCTTCCGGTTTTTTAAGAGAAAATTTGGTGCTTAAGAAATCCGAAAATAATGCTATTTTTTTGGAAATATTCATTGCAATTCATTGCAATTGGTGAATAGTTGACCTGTAACGCTGGAAGAGGGCTTATTTTAAAGGAAATTTTCTCAGCTTTCTATATCTGTCCTCATTTATAGCAAATTATTTACCCAAATAATGGTTTTGGAGGTTTATGTTAAAATAACAATAGTCAAACTGTTAAAAACCTTAAAATGTTACGATTTTTCTACCTAAAACTTAAAAAAGAAATTATTTAACTAAATTGGTATTCAAAATTGAATTAAAAAAAGTAATTGAACTTAAAATTGGTTAAAGAAAATTTATTTAACAAAACCTAAGTCAAAACTGAAAACGAAAAAATTAAACAAAAAATATATTTTTTTTTTTAAAACTAACTTTTATTTAAAAAGCTTTTTATTTAAAAAACTTAAAGAAAACATAAATCAAAAAATAATAATGAAAAATGTATTAAAAAAAAAATTTTACATCGGCCAAACCGGGAATCGAACCCTGGGATCCTGTGTCACAAATCACGACATAACCACTACACAACAGCACTTGTTAACTAATGCGTGCCGGCTGCCTAGGTTCGAATCCTGGCAATGCCCATCAAATTGATTTATTTTTTTGTTTGCTTTTTTTTAATTTTTTTTTAAATTTAATTAAAAAAAATATACCAAAAATATTATTTTCCTCGTTTTTATGTTAAAATGTAATTAAAAAAAAAAAAAAAAGAATTGTAAAAAAAATTATATTAAATAATTCGTATGTAGTTGAATAAAAAAAAGTAAAAAAAAATAAAAAAAAAAAAAAAAAATATTGGCCCAGACGGTATTTGAACCTTGGGGTCCAGGGCGTACAACGACATATCCACTATACCACAACAGCACTTATTAACTTATGAGCTTAATACGAGTTTTGGTACTTGAAGCACATGATCAAACACATTAAAACTAGCTTATATATTGTCAAAAATTAAAAGAAAGTAGGTAGCTAATCATAGGTTTTGTTTTTGTTTGATCGATTTTGTAACATTAGTTTTTTGTTTTTAGTAAATATTCTTACTAGTAATTTGTATCTATTCTGGAAATAGTATTCCGTTATTTTTTTTAAATCATGAATTCTAATAGTTATTTATTTTCTTGATTGATTTCTGCAGGTGAAAGCGTGGGTTCAAGCAACAAGTGCATTTGAAATTAGTGCTATTTTAACTTTTAATATCAGTGTTTTTTTGAAAATTTAAATAAAGTTTGTGTCAAGCATGGAGTCGTCAGCAATGTCTATTGGTTCTTCAGCAATGTCCATTGGATCTTTGGAGGAGGTGGATTTTTTAACTGTTGCAAATTCCGAATCAAGTTTAGGTCACATGCCACATTACAATTGTAGTGTTTTTGGTTTGGCAAGTGAATTTTCTGAGCTTAACTTACCTACTATACACGATGTTTTGAAATATTATTTTTTTTTTGAGCGATTGTTGTAAAGCTGAAAACAAAATGTTTTCATATGTACGTTTTACATCGAAAGTTGCAGAGAGATTGATTGGTTTATGGAAGAAATTGGATATTGCAGTTATTAGTGAGAAAAGTGTTGTGAAAAAGCTTAAATCCTTGCTTAATAGGTACGCTAAGGCAACCAGAAATAAAACAACATCTGAAAGTTACAAAGCATTTCTGAATACAATAGACAACTTATTTTATGCCAGTGCGAATTAAAAATACACCATTGTTCATGTGGATTGATTCCAGAGCAATTAAAGGAGTTTATGCTAGATCAACACACTAATAGGAAACATACCATTCCTGAACCTGTTGTAGAAATGTCTGAGTTGCTTACAACAAATCCATCAGCTTGTCAAGAAACGACATACAGGCCCGACTCGTCAGAAATGGATGTTGACTATGGAATCGAATTTCAAGCAAATGAAATTCCTTTAAAACGAGGTCCATACTCGGAAAGGTACACTACTCTGAATTTTGCAATGGCTTGCGATAGGTTCGGCATTTCTGACAGAGTAGCTTCGGTCTTAGCAACAGCTCTTTTCAGAGATATTTGAGTTTAAGGACAAAGTGGGGGAATTCATTGTTATGGATAAAGCCAAAGTCGCTCGTGAAAAAAGAAGTGCAGAGCATTTGTTCGTCCACAACAGTTCAATGACTCTGATATCATAGCGTTTTCCTTCGATGGCAGAAAGAATATCAAGGGTTAATATTGGAGGCAAGTATCATACAAACCTAGTCAAAGAGCCACATATAGTCATTGTTCAGGAGCCAGAAACAAAATTGTTAAGTCACATAAAAGTTAATGCTGAAAACGCTGAGACCAAGCAGAAGCAAATTTACGACTTCGTTGTGGAAAGGAACTCATCCCTTTCTAATTTGATCGGGATTTGCTGCGATGGTGAAGTCAGTAGTACTGGAAGTCAAAATGGAATACTTCGAGGGTTCGAGACGATGTTAAATAGACCATTACATTGGTTTGTCTGTTTTCTACATTTTAATGAGTTACCATTTCGACATTTGTTCTCCGCGCTAGAGCAGTCAACCACACGCGGGCCTAGAACTTCCAGTGGTATTTTGACTAAGCTAATAGAAACTTGCGAGCAGCAAAAGGTAGGAAAATATATATTTTAGCTAGACTTTTATAAAATCGTTGTATAAATTTCAATTTATTTAAAAAAAAAATTTAAAAAATTGTCGTAGGTTGTTACAGATTTTCTACCAATTTCTTTGGGAAGCATGCCACCACCATTAGAAACTGAAGTTAAACAGACACTTTCGACGGACGTAAACTATTTATATCGCATAGCTAATGCAGTTGCAAGTGGTTTCTGCCCCGAAGATTTAGCCAACATAAAGCCGGGACCAATAGTCCACTCTCGATGGTTAACAAAAGCCAGCAGAATTTTGCGATTATATGTAACAACTAAATCACCATCGGAAAACCTGAAAATACTAACAGAATTTATTATGAGAGTTTATGTGCCAATGTACTTTAATGTGAAATTCTATAGCTCAGTCATCTACGGGAGTGCACTTTTATTTAAGTTTATACGGTCGACGCAATATTTACCGGCAAGTCATAGAGAGATTGTTAATAATGTTGTGCAAAACAATGGATACTTTGCTCACCCGGAAAATGTTTTATTGACAATGTTTTTCGACGACAGAAAATCCGTGCGTGAGAGATGCATTAAGAAAATTTTGCATTTTCGTAACAATCTTTGGGATCCGTCAACACTTAGAGCTTACGAAAAACCTAAAATAAATTTTGATTGCTCAGACTATGTTGATATGATTGACTTAGATGACGATAGTATTTTGTCTGAGCCCCCATTTACTACAAATATCCCCTACGAACATTTGTTGGAATACATTGAATTCGATGATCCACTGCTTTCTGATCTAGGAATACCGTCACATATTCAGGGAACTGAGCGATTTGTACAGCTGCTTACCAATGTTTCCCGGCGTGCAGTAGAAAGTAATCGCGATGATATTTTGGCAGTTACTATTGAAAGCCGCAAAGAATACCACGAATGGATAGCAAAAAGATCTTGCATGTAAATTGCCGCTATAGGTCGAAGCTAAAATTAGTTACCCCGGTTTGGCCAATATTTTTTTTTTAATATTTTATTTAGTTTAATAATTTTTAAATAAAAAGTTAATTAATTGTTTAAATAAAAAAGAGGATTTCAATAACAAAATAAGAAAAAACAAATATTTTAATCTTTTTTGTTTTATTTACAATTCTTTTTTTTTTTTTTAATTACATTTTAACATAAAAACGAGGAAAATAATATTTTTCGTATATTTTTTTTTAATTAACTTTAAAAAAAATTAAAAAAAAGCAAACAAAAAATAAATCAATTTGATGGGCATTGCCAGGATTCGAACCTAGGCAGCCGGCACGTATTAGTTAACAAGTGCTGTTGTGTAGTGGTTATGTCGTGATTTGTGACACAGGATCCAGGGTTCGATTCCCGGTTTGGCCGATGTAAAATTTTTTTTTTTATACATTTTTCATTATTATTTTTTGATTTATGTTTTCTTTAAGTTTTTTAAATAAAAAGCTTTTTAAATAAAAAAGTTAGTTTTAAAAAAAATTATATTTTTTTTTTAATTTTTTCGTTTTCAGTTTTGACTTAGGTTTTGTTAAATAAATTTTCTTTTAACCAATTTTAAGTTCAATTACTTTTTTTAATTCAATTTTGAATACCAATTTAGTTAAATAATTTCTTTTTTTAAGTTTTAGGTAGAAAAATCGTAACATTTTAAGGTTTTTAACAGTTTGACTATTGTTATTTTAACATAAACCTCCAAAACCATTATTTGGGTAAATAATTTTCTATAATTGAGGACAGATATAGAAAGCTGAGAAAATTTCCTTTAAAATAAGCCCTCTTCCAGCGTTACAGGTCAACTATTCACCAATTGCAATGAATTGCAATGAATATTTCCAAAAAAATAGCATTATTTTCGGATTTCCTAAGCACCAAATTTTCTCTTAAAAAACCGGAAGCTCGATTTTCATTTTAGAACCATGGTTTCTTTGGGGAAAGTTCTTAGAATTTATCGTAGATTACGATTTTGCTATTCGCTTAGTAGACAAAAAAATTGACCCACCCTAATGCATATGCAATAATGTTTTGTTTTTTTGTAAAAAACTTATATGAGTTTCTTTTCAACTATTTGTATATTGAATTGTGATATATGTTCTTTTTTACACATTCAAATAAAAAATTCTTAAAAAAAAAAATATTCGAAAAAAATTATTAATACTACACCGAAAAAAACTATAAACGGGTTTGAATTAAAATATTTGTTGAAGCAATTAATATATTAATTGATTTTTTGTTGAAGCAATTAATATATTAATTGATAACGGCAATGATAACAAATTAAAACTTTTATTGAAAATAAAAATGCAGTTATAAATGACTGTATTAAAACAAAAATATGATAGAGAAAAAGTGTGTGAACGACAAGTTTGTGTGTGTATTTTTGGTAATGCTATGTCTGTGTTTGTTTTGTTTGTAAACTTCAAATGCATTTGACATTTTATACTTAAACTTTTCTATTTAACCATACAGTTTATGGAAATAAAATTTTGCGAATTATGTGTACAATAAAATATGTATTTATCTATTTAAAAGTCAATTGAAATATTAATTGATTCAATTAAGTATTTGTTAAGAAGTAAATTTAATTCAAATAAAATCATTAATTATATATTTTAAGTTGGTAATTTTTTCTGTGTACGTTCACACGACTTTCGACTTTCAAATTCCATACAATTTTGGAATCGAAAACTTCCAAAAAAAAAAAACAAGAAAACTAATATTTAGGCCATATATGGCTAATAAAAGCAATAAAATAATAACGTGAACAAAATTTAAAAAAAAAAAAAATTATAAAAAAACTTAGTAAAAAAACGTAGTGAAAAAACTAATAAAATATAAATAAAATATATAAAATAAATTGCAGGCTATATCAAGAAGTAGAGAAAAATATCAGAGAGACTTGAAAACGATCGAATAACAAAACTAACTAAAATATACAAGTCATATCCTGTAACATATTTCTTAAGCCTTCGCCTAAATACTTGAGGCGAAAACGAAAAGCATCTCAGATTTCTAGGTAAATAAATCCATAATCGAGACGTTCTCCTCTGAAACGATCTATCATAAATGTTCGCATAACAAGAGGGGTAAATTAGTTGCTGGTTTCTTAAATGTTGGCTAAAATGGACCTCATTTACTAGATATTCGGGAAAACCATTAACTATTGTTTTATACAAAAATAATTAAATTCTAATATGGACATAATTACGAAAAGAGCATCCAAGAAACTTGTTCAAATAAGGAGTGATATACATACGAAGCCTTAATCCATAGGCAAATCTAACAGTTCCGTTAAAAATTGTGAAAAACTTCTCAATTTCGCCATCGGTTTAACCAGAGAATACAGAGAACACAACAAAGTATATGAGGCATTGACAGAGCTTTGACAATGCGTACTTCAATGAATATAGGAAGATACAAATCCAGA
The DNA here is from genome assembly GCA_021234595.1 of Delia radicum. Classification (NCBI taxonomy): domain Eukaryota; kingdom Metazoa; phylum Arthropoda; class Insecta; order Diptera; family Anthomyiidae; genus Delia; species Delia radicum. Next base: position 216,720,201 of record CM037851.1, read on the forward strand.
GAATGTAGTCTCCTTAATAAAAATTATATTTTAGAAGATACACTGTTAATATGGGACGGGCAACTTAACTTATTATCTATAACAACTCCAAGACATTTCATTCTATGAACAAAATCTACTCGCACGCCATCAAGAGTAACCGTCACATTATCCGTTACAAATTCAAAAAGTTTTATTTATTTAATTTCACACTTGGGAATTTTTCATTGGTATTTATATGTAATTGGCATTACTTGTAGCCAATGCCAATAAACTTAGTTAGCATTCCAATGTTTTTCTAAAACAAAACATATTTTGTAAGAAATTATTTTTGCGACCAAAATTGTTGATTATAGTTAAAAAAAAAATATTTTATGATTTTTCAAAGTATAGGGTGTTTTTTATACAGGCATAGAACTTTAAGTTGGCAATACTTTTTTAACTGACGGCCATTTTGTCAGCTCTCAAATGATTTATGTTTAGTTTGGTTTGGCATTTCAACAGGATTAGACTGACGCCTGAACAACGCTTCCAAATTGTGCAATTTTATTTTGAAAATCATGGTTCTGTTCGAAATAGGTATCTCGCACGAATTTTGGGAATTTTGTTTAGCGATGAAGCTCACTTTTGGTTAAATGGGTACGTCAATAAGCAAAACTGCTGTATTTGGAGTGATGATAATCCTCAAGTGTATGTTGAGACACCGTTACATTGACTGTTTGGTGTGCTTTATCGCGCACGAATTTTGAGAATTTTGTTTAGCGATGAAGCTCACTTTTGGTTAAATGGATACGTCAATAAACAAAATTGCTGTATTTGGAGTGATGATAATCTTCAAGTGTATGTTGAGACACCGTTACATCTAGAAAAATCGACTGTTTAGTGTGCTTTATGGTGGAATCATTGGTCCGTACTTGTTTAAAACCGATGCTGGTCAGGACGTTACAGTCAATAGCAGATAGAGCCATTATTACTGACTTTTACGTTCATCAATTGAACAACCATGATGTGCAGGAGCTGTGGTTTCAACACAATTGATTTATTGAACGTAACATTTGTTAACCGCATATTTTCACGTTTCAGACCCGTGAATTGGCCTCCAAGATCATGCGATTTAACGCCGCTGGGCTATTTTCTGTGGGGATATGTGAATTCGCTAGTCTACGCCGATAAGAGAGAAACGATTGACCACTTGGAGGACAATATTCAATGTAAAAAATCATCTCTTTTTATTAAAATTCAAAGTTCTATACCTCTATAAAAAACACCCTTTATAATCATACATGTCTATACATTTGCATACATGGTCATATGTTTACATTAATAAAAATTGAGGTAGTATTTATATATATGACCACATATGAACTCTAATGAACATATATGAATTCTATATTGTGGTCATGGACATCTTTGACCTCGAGTCACTTCATATATCAGCATGAATGATTTCATACATGTTCATATGTGCATATATGTTGATTTTTAAACGGTTATTCTCAATTTTTTTTAAATTTTATGTAAAAATCAATATTTCAGTTATAGTTTTCAAAAGTTCTGATAAGATGTAATGAAAAATCCAACTCATTTAAGTCGTATTTATAACAGGACATTCCATAGAAATATATTCAGTTAAAAAAGAAATTTGCAATGTTTTAGATATATGTAAACAGTTTTTTGTATGAAAATTTCTAATTCCACAAAATCTGCGACTTCGATTTTAATTTGATTTCGTACTGGTAATGTACACCCAAATGCATAATAGATTTAATGTGTCGCATTCATAAGCATTGAATTTAATTGTTCTCTTTTTCTTAAGACCGTACAACGCTATGCGTGGGGCTTTTCTGATGATAGTATTCCAATTGCGAAAGACCTCAGTGATATTGGCTGGAGAAGACTAAGAAATTTTGTCAACGAGAAAACACAAGAAAAACAAACCTACTTTCGGGCTAAGTCAAAGTACAATTTGTAAAAAAAAATCGGTTGTAAATAGTATCTTCACTCCCAATTTCTCTTTCTAAACCTAACCTAATTATAAGTCAAGTTACTGTAATCGTACTGTAAAAAGTTTGTATTATAAAACTATTTGTAACTACATGTTCTTACTAATGGTATCTTGATTTGTATCCTTTTTCCTATTCCTTTTTTTTTCGTTTTCATATACTTTGTCATATTTCTTGTTCGTTTACTGATTGCAAGTTTGTGTTTCTTCTACTTCTTCTCGTTATATTTTTATAAAGCAATAAAACTACATTCGAACATTTATTAACAATGTTCCGATTGTCATTTCTTCGTAGGAGCTCAAATTACAGTTTGACCATTGCACAGTGGTAAAATACAGTCATAACTCCATAACTTTTTTGTTTACTAATTTATATAAATGAAATTTGGTACATGAATAATTAGCATGGTACTTTCTTATTTGTCACCTTAATTTGGGTGCAGTAAATACATAGGTTGGTCAATTTAGTCTGGACATAAAATGGGTTGAAGACGCACTTAAATGTTTTACAATTTGTCTGATATTTGGGTAAACTAACCAAGTAGAATTTATCACGGTACAAATAAAATAGTACAGGGACAACACTGTTTTTCTCAATACGACAGTACCACTCAAAAAGTGCATTGCCAGTTCTGTTTTCTGCACATTTACGACGTTGTTTAAATTAGCAATTTCATACAAATTTGGTTGCTTAATATCTATACAATGTAATTCCGGTTTTAACCCTTTAACGGGTAAGGCTGCCTTAGGATATTCTACATAAAATTACCACAAATGCGTCAATTGAGCGTTTTATACTTAGAAATTAATATATTCCTATGGAAAACTAAATTTGCTAAATATTTTGCGAAGAAATTTTTCGTGTGCCTTAAATGGTTTGGAAGCGAGAAAGCTTCAAAATCAAAATTTCGTAAAATTTCAAAAACTAATTATTTTTAAAAAAAAATAGTTTTCAGAAATATAAAAAACCAATTTAAGTTGACTAAAAACTCTTTACAATAAAATATAAGTAAGTTTGAAGCTTTATCTTTAATACTAAGTCCTTACTTTAGTCCAAGGACTCACAGAATTTTATCAGGATTCCTCTAAAGGACATCGTCTTAACTTATAAACTAAAAGACGGATTTTTATGAAATTTTACAGAAAGAAGACATTAAGTATTAATAGCAAAGCATTGAAGTTTGAACAATATAAATTGAAGTTTAGATACTTTTTCGGCTACTTTCGCTTTTTCCAAAAAGCGAAAGTCGCGATATCTTCTTAAATAGGAGCAGAAAAAAAAATTGTTTTTCGAGCGTGGTTATATCTTGGTAAGAGAAATATTTTGTAATTTATTCTGTGTAAGTGCTTTATACATATATATAGGGCGGTAATTTTTTCTGACTTCAAGTCACTTTTGAAATCATATTTTCAAATTTTAGTGCCTGCAAAAAATCAGATCATTGAAAACTATAATTTTTTTTTTTTTCATTAATTAATAATCATATAATTATAAATTATATACTATTATCCTAATCGAGCACTAGCTACTATGGCCTTCGGCGCGTTTGTAGCGAAAACAGACCAGTGCCTCTGGTGGGAATCGAACCCACGACCCCCGCACTGATAAGCCAGCACGCTACCAACTAGCCTACCGGGGCGCACTAAAAAACTATAATTATTATTATGGTTTTCAGATAAAATTTTATTTTTAATCGCCAGACCGGCAATAAATATTTTAGCCAATTATTTTATAAAATTAGCTGTTTTGATTAAAGATCTATAAAAATTTTTAAAAATGCAGTATCTTATAATCGCACAACCGTATTTTCATGGAAATTTAAAACATTCTTGTGTGAATAAACTGCTATATTCATCGCAGTCCAAAATCATGTGTATGCATAAAGTTTTGACGTAGAAATCCAAGATTATGTGTAGAAATAGAGTTTTGTCTAATGAGTCATAATCATCCGTATAATCGGGTTCCAAAATGTCGTTAGCTATGTGCTTTTATATCCTCCCTAGCGATATACAGTGAGGAGCACTTGTGAGTACATGTTAGTAATTTTTACACATAAAGATTCAGGTCAAAAAATGTTTGACACTAGAACTAAATTATTTTTTTCTAAAGCTACAAGGTAAGCTGAATCCAAATCTGGGCTTAGATTCAGTCTCCGACATCAGGCGTTCGAGCTATATTCTCGAGAAAAGTGTATTTTTTGATCAAAATGCTCCGATTTTTTCACGTTCCTGGAAATGTATTTTTCGTAATACTTGTAACGGCAGCTGAACACACTATTCTTACCATTTTTTTCAGTTTTTCAATTTTTATTATTTGTAAATAGAAATTGAGGTTGTAAGAGCAATTTTAAAGTCCCGCAATGCAAAGTTTTAAAAATTCAAATTTATTATCAAGTTCAACCGACGGTAATGTCGTAAGGAAATAAGTTATCTTCAAAATTGAAAAACTTAAAAAAAAGAGTAAGAGTAGTGTGTTCAGTTGCCGTTACAAGTATTATGAAAAATACATTTCCAGGAACGTAAAAAATCGGAGCATTTTGATCAAAAAATACACTTTTCTCGTTAATTTAGCTCGAACGTCTGATGTCGGAGAGTGAATCTAAGGCCAGATTTGGATTCACCGTACCTTGTACCTTTAGAAAAGTATAATTTAGTTCTAGTATCAAACATTTTTCGACCTGAATGTTTAGGTGTAAAAAGTACTTACATGTACTCACAAGTGCTCCCCACTGTATTAGTAGATTAAGTATCGGCTGTAATGGCGTGGAAACTCCAGTTCGAGAGAAGAAATAAACTATATTAATAAATGAAAATTTACATAATTTCCTAAATGTTTTTTATATTTATTTTTACTTTAAAATAAAAATCGCCGCTTTAAGATGAGCTAAGACTTGTGAAATAGAATTATTGGTTATTTTTCTTACTTTTGTTAAAAAAAAAAAACGAATTTTTAAGTACTGACTATATGCTAAATTATCTTATTTAAAGTACTGGCAAACTATGAATTCCATTGCTGTGCCTACATTGGAAAATAACTACGGCGAAGCGTTAATTTGGTGTTATCCTTTCGACTGCCAGTACCTGTACTACCATATCCAACACAGCGGCAGCACTGTTCGTATTTTTCTACCTGTGTATTTATAAATATTGCCTTATGCCTGATATCAAAATTTTCATACATTTTCTGTAAAACTTTTATTATTTGGATACTTTTTTTTTTAAATAAAAGTAGTTCTTTCCTTATTTTTTAAAAATTCATGGAAAATACGTAGTCGAAATACATAAAATCGCCATGCAATGATTAAAACAAAACTAATTTTATAAAAAAAATAACTAAAATCAAAAGGATAGCCATATCCTACTTTGTTTTCATAGTTTGAAAATAAAATTTTTTAATTAGGAAACCGATATAAGAAAAGTTGCACCTTGCATACAATTTAATATAGTCCACTTACAATAACAAAGGTCTTTTTAGGCTTTGGAATACAAATTCACGTTTAGCATCAAACTTTCTAAAAAGAAATTAAAAAATATTTATTTTGTTTTTAGTTTTTTTTACCATTGTGCATTGTTCAAATTCTTCTTGGCATGCAATCAAGCGTTAATATTTTATAATAAAGTACTTCAACAATTTCAAAGAAATAAAAAAAGAAAATTAAAATATAATAAATAAATTGATGACAATGATTGTCCTCCATCTACTCTTTGTTATATTACTTTGTGTAAAAAAAGTGGATTTTATGGCAATTGTTGTTCATTATATTTGTTGCTTTTGTATATGTATACTAAATATTATCAAATGTTTTTTTGTTTGTTTTATTATTATTTGATAAACAATGAATTAAAGTTAAATAATTGTTGCAAATAAATTGTATTCTCTTTTTGCTTAAACAATTGGAGGGCTTATTGTAAAAACCTGATAAGCCACATTTTATTTTTAGTTTGTTTTTGCATTTTAAAGTTTAAAAATATGCAAAAAATATGACTTCTGCAATACTTAAATACTCGACTCAGAAAAAACTAAAAAGTGGTTTCAACTAAAAATTATTGAATCAATTAAGATTTTAATTGATTTTGCACCTATCACGACAATGATAATGTTAATTAAAACTTTTATTGAAAATGAAAAGAAAAAATTCTAAAAATTATTTTCTGCAAAAAATGTTTGAAAAAAAGTGTGTGAACAACACGTTTGTATGTATGGATATGTGTTTTTGGTAATGCTGTATCTGTTTGTGTATTTGTGTGTGTGCTTGTTATGTTTGTAAACTACAAATGTATTTTGTATTTTATACTTAAACTTTTCTATTGAACATTCAATATATGAAAAAATAATATGAGAATTATGTCTAATGTAAAATATTTATATATTTAAAATTCAATTAAAATATTAATTGATTCAATTAAGTATTTGTTTAGAAACAAATTTAATACAAATAAAATCTTTTATTACATATTTTATGTTGATACTAGCTGAAGTGCCCGGTGTTTCCCGACTCAACTGTGATTTTTGAATGCAGAAAAAATTTAAAGCTAGGAAATGGCTTTGCTGAGGAGATTCGTCAGCCCAGGCTTCAGATTGTCTTGCTCTTTGCTACTCAAGACGTTGTTGGGTCTGCTCCAATGTTTCAGACGTTCGTCTAAGGCGTGCATAAATGAGATCGTTTTCGGAGGCATGGTTTTTGATTGGTTTTAGCACATAATTATTTGTCAGTAGTAATAACACTTGAAATGTTTTACAAAATTATCTTTAAAGATGATGCTTTCAGTAGCAATTCACGACTATAAATCAATTTGCTTTATCAATAAAGATGTTTCATATTTTTTTTTGATTACATGGTTTCAAAAAAGTTTATCCTTAAAGGAATTTTTTTTTTGTTTTTTTTTTAATGGACTTGTATTGCCAAAAACGAAAAGTAAAAACAAAATTAAAAAAAAATTAAATTCATAAAGACATTGCGAAAAAATTAGTAGGTATATTATACGGGGAAAAAAAAATCTTAAAAACGAAATGGTTTTTCTTAAAATGTTTTGATTGGATTTAATACTTTCAAATTAAAAAATAAGCTTTATTAAAAATAGTGGAATTTTTTGATTCTGACGCTTTTGATCAAAAGTCGGTATTGAAGTGGGCCTTCCTCCGGAAATGTAGAATATATGTGAGTAATTTCAATGAAATCCGTTAAAACTTTTTTAGAAGTTTGTATTCGAAGAAAACGAAAAAAGTTGAAGACGAAAAAAGTTTTTTCGCAAAAGTAGGCGTAGAAGTGGGTGTGGTCGATGAAAACTATACTACGATCTAAGTTGATGTCCGAGGATTATTCATGCCAAATTTGAAATTCCGTTGTGAATTGCAAATTTGTATATAGAACAAACAAACAGAAAATGAGTTTTATATATATAGATTTTTTTTTTAAGCGTTTAAGCAGGAATTCTATTAAATATTAATCAGACGATGTCTACAAACCAGCGAAAATCCATAAAACAATAAATGTGGCTTATCAAGTTTTTACAATAAGCCCTTCAATTATATTTACCACAGAGCTGATGTACCATAGGCACCTGAATTGGAATTAATTATTTAAAAATATTTTATATTCACTGCACTAATAGAATGTTCTTATAATATTAGCCTTTAACTACTGAGGTGAAATATTTTGGCATATATGCTGTGGTGGTGGTAAATTTTACCCTTTTAATTTTTAGAAAATTTTGCCAAAAAAAATTTTTTTTTTTATTTATTTGCTTTTAATTGGAATATATAAAACATTTTTAAATGAATAAAGTAATAAATAAAAAAATCAAACTTCTAGTTAAACAAAAATAGGATTTTATTTCATATTCAATTTTCTTAAAACTAAAAAATGAAACAAACATAGCTTTAAAAAAAACGTATAAAAAAACAAAACAAAAAGGCACTTTTTCACAGCCAAATGTATAACATTAATAATAAAAAAAGAAAACAAAGAAAAATTACATTGGAATAAAAAATTGAGATCAATGAATTTTTAGGAATTTTACTCATCTAATTCCTTATTTGCACAATTCACGCATACGCGTTTACTGCATACCATACACATAGCCTTGCAACAAGACAGACAAACATGTGGAGTCTTTCGCTTTAACCGACTAGGGCAGATATAGCACAGCTTCCTGGCAACTGTGGTCGGCTCTACTGGAGGGGGAGTTACGGAGTCTGGTCCTAAAATGCTACTTATGTTATCTCGAAGTAACTTAGGTAGTCGTTGGTTATGCTCTCGCATTTGCTAGTGTGGTAAAACCAATTGTCGGCCTTGATTTTTTAAAAAGTCTGCTCTCGATTTACCATCAAACTCGTCACAAGATTGGTATAATTGGGGTAAAAATGTTTGCAATATAAAAAATGTATGCCGGACGAGTGGTAATTTTTACACCAGCACGTATAAATATCCGCTTATACGATACCCACGACGATCAAAACACAACTGAATAATAGTAATGGGATTATGAGAAGATACAAAGAAAATAAAATTGATAGCACTCCCCTGAAGAAAGTAAATTAAAAAATAAATAAGAGGGTGTAAAATTTACCACCACCACAGTAGTTAAAGGTTAGCGCATTTCATATAAAATCATCAAAAAATTTCCAATTTTCGATTGTGGTAAAAATCGAAAATTTATCATAAATTTATCCATATCTTGTTAACGGTTAAAACTACGTGATTCTTTTATACCTCATTTTAAAGTCTCTGCTGTCATGCTTTAAAGAAAATAAGAAAATAAATAATTTTTTGACAGTGAAATGCATTTCTATTAAAATCCGCGGTTTTAAGCGCAGTATTTCAAAAACCTGTTTTTTTTTTAATATTAAAAAAAAAATATATGTTAACTATAATTTATTTCACTTTACCATTGCCAAATAGCTATATGAAACTCCAAAGTTATAGGCAAAAATCTGATAAAAATACTGAATATAGTAGAAAAAATGAGTTACATAACTAAAAAAAATTATTTCTTGCAAAAAAAAAAAAAGTTTTACAAAATTTGTTGCACGAGAGTCATTGATTTCTCATTTTAAAGCTACTTAAATCGTAGTTTTACTGGTACACAAAAATAATTCACTTCTTGGGCGATGAAATTTTTTTCACTTAACTAATGAAGTTTTCTTTACAATGTGAATGAAACTTTTTCATTAGACATATGAAATATTTAATATATAATATGCATCTTTTCATTAAATTTTATGAAAAACTACATTAATTTAATGAAAAGTTTAAATGGACGAGTTCCAATGACAATTCATAGAACTAATGAAAAATGCATTTAGATCATGCAGATAATTTTCTCAGTGCACTGTATATAAACAACCTTGTTTTTTAAGTTTTTAAAAAAATATATGTTACACTCATAATAATCTATAGGTAAAATACACGAATATACAAATCGCATTTCGTAAAGTTTTGTAAAAACTTTTTTTAAATAAAATGTGGGTGAATACCTTACGGGTTTATTTTAAAATTAAAAAAAAAAATGTAATGGTGCCACACCAGAATCGAACTCACGATTTCAATGACGTCCTGCTGTGTTGAAGTAGACCCCTCTACCATTTGCACCAAAGTAGCTGATGCAATACAACAAACTAAAAAGGAACTTAAGTCGAAAATATTATGAAATTTTTATGAAAACTAGAAAAATATGCTACAAATATTTAATAAAAAAGGTATAAAATGGCAATTAAATATTTTATTATGTTTATTGAACTAAATAAAATAATATAATTTTTTTATAAATATATCAAATAATATATTAAAAAACAAAATAAAAAAATAATAAAATAATAATAATAAAAAACTTAAATAACAATTTCAAACTAATTGCATTTTATTATTAAATATTTTATCTTTTAAATATTTGTTTTATTGAATTTCATAATAAGCCTGGCAAATAAAGTGGAAGTAGTGTTTTCGGGTCCTCTTTAACTTGTTTTAGGATCCTCTTTATTAAACAAAATACAAAATATCCATTTATATCAAAACACAAAAATAGTAATAATGAAATAAAAAAATAAAACATAGAAATTTAAAAAACATTAATAAACAAAAAAAAAATATAAAAACTAAAAAAAAAAAAATGTCCTGGCCAGGAGTTGAACTCGCAACCTTCTGATAGCAAATCCGACCTCTAACCACATCAACATCCATATGTAATATTTGTAACATTACAAATTTTTGTACAATGTACTAAAAAAATATTACGAAATCATGTTTGTATTTTTTACGAAATTTGTAAATTTATATAATTTGTTTTATACAAAAGTTTTGTAATATAAACAAAATGTTTGTACATTCTACGAAAAAAAGTTTACGAAAATATATTTGTATTTTTAAGCATGGATTATTATGAGTGTAATTATAAATATTCTTCTATACCGTTACCAAATCCCTATGTAATACTCCTGCATATTCTTGAGTTGTCGGCTTTTAAGCTAAATTTGTATTCACAATTCAGGACACCGTTAGAGATTTGGGATTTGGACACGGCATTGGAAAGTAATTTATAACTAACATATATTTTTTAAAAATTTAAAAAATCCATATTTTTAACCGTGGTTTGTGAAAACAATGACGTGTATAATTTGTGGTGTAGCAGTAAAACCACAATTTAAGCAGATTTAAAATGAGCTATCAATGACTCTCGTGGCTTAAGCCTTTAAAAGAAATGAAGGATATTTGAAGATCCGCTGGGATTAGTTGTTGTTCATTTGGGCAAGGTTATAGTGATATGATGTACATCTTCTATACCAAATTTGGCT
>CM037851.1:217354766-217533765 GCA_021234595.1 Delia radicum
CGTTCTTTAAGTAAAATAGAAACAAAAATAAATTTTTAGTTCCAAAATGCATCTTTTTTAAATCCGCTGTTTAAAGAGCAGTATTTCACAAACCTGGCTTTCTAAAATTTTCGAAGAAATATATGTTAATACTAAATTATTCTTCTATACCGTTGACAAATCCCTACATGGTACTTCTGCATATTCCTGCGTTATCGGTTATTGAGATATTTTTTTTTTTTTTTTATTTTTATTCATAACTCAGGATACTGTAGGAGTTCCATTTAGGCATTTGGACTCGACATAGGAAAGTAATTTATAATTAACATATATTTAAAAAAAAAAAAGTGTTTTGAAATACAGCGGTTTATGAAAACAATGCATTTTGCCGTTTAGAACTGAATAATTTATGTATACCACAATTAAAGTAGTTTTAAATTAAGATATCAATGACTCTTGTAGCTTAAGCCGTTAAAAATATATGAAGGATTATGTACGACTACTTTTTTTATAAAATTTTTGAACATTTTTCATATTGTGAAACGCTGGCATTAGGTGTCCTTCATTTGGACGAGATTATGGAAGTTATATGATGACCAAGTTTGGTTGAAATCAGAATGGGTGGAGAATAGAGTTATGAAAACCGGTTTTCGAATTATACGATATACCGTTTTTATATTTTTCGATTTTTTGAAAAAGCGCGGAATTCAAGAAACCACTTTCTTCGACAAATAATAATTTCAGAGAAATAAGCGTTTTTCGGAAACGTAAAGGGTACAAGAAAAAACTGAATTTTACATTACACAGTAAGTATGGGAAAATGACACACTAAAACCCCGGGACACGTAAACTGAATTTTGGGTCGTAGAATCCATTAGTATACTCCGTTTTAATAGGTTAGATAAAAATAAAAAATTATTTCAATTTAAAGTTTACATTGACTCAAGCTATTTTTTTAGTGTATTTTAAGTAAAAGATATAAAAATCTTTTTTGAAATTACTTTATTTATTGTTTATTTGTCTAAACTTAAGTCTAACAATGGTGACCGTAAATTTTAAGGAGGATACAATTCATTTATATACAATCCGAAATGTCAGGTCAATTACTTTTGACTTATACTGAAATCTGTTAGTTCAGAGTCATATGGTTCGAATCTTTAAATTACATTAGAAAACACTGTCTCAAAAGAGACGGACATCTTTGTTAGCTTTGAGTTTCGACATTTTAACAACAAATAAAGTAATTTCAAAAGAGCTTTCGATATATTTTACTTAAAATACACTCAAAAATCGCTTGAGTCAATGCAAACTTCAAATTGAAATTATATTTTATTTTGAGCTAACCTATTAAAACGGAGTATACCACCGGATACAACGACCCAAAATTAAGTTTACGTGTCTCGGGGTTTTGGTGTGTCATTTTAAAAGTTGAAATTATACTTGCAGTGTTATTAATGCTTTGAAAATGTTGAAATTTTAAAATAAATTTTAAGTCTTTTTTAATGCAAATGTATACCAAAAATCTCGTTTGATAAAAATTTTAAATTATTATTAAATTATAAAAACTGTAATTTAGCTGCATTACATTCAAGGCCATACTTGGGTGTGATCGCTAAACGGTCATACCTTGGTATTGTTACGTTTGTAATGTAAGAAGAGCGTAGGTTTGATTCTTACAGCCGCAGGTTGTTGAAAAAAATTTATCATATAGAGACAATCTGACAATTATAAGACACAAATAATAATACAATTTAAATGAAAAATCACTGATGACGCCTGTCCATAAAAAAAGCAGAAACTAGTCAAGTCTGATTTAAATTAATAGCGTTTATTCTTCTTCTTTACCTCAACCTTTCCAAAAAAAAAAAAATATTAAATTATTACAAAATTTATGAAAAAGTAGTATTTTTGGACTAAAAACGTTCAATTTTGCAAAAGTTAAAAGTTTTACTAAAACGGCACTAAAAGAAATAAAATGGCGGAAAGCGCCATGCGCTAACAGAAAATAATGCGAGTTTTGGGTAATATAAAAGCCCTATATTGTCTTCGCTGTATTCGCGTATTTTATTTTAAGAAAATAAGCTATGTTCCTTTTTGCCTTGTTGATGATTTCTTTATGTATATTTCCCGATTTCGAGCTTAAACTCAAACATTAAACACAAGCATTACTTTAAAATTTTTATTTGCTCTCCAAAATAAAAATGATTTAACAAAAATTTAATATTTAAAAATTTTAATAGTAAGGCTGATTGAATTTAAGTTTTTGCCTCCTCTGATAATAACTGTTACTGATACAAAACCACCCACCAATTTCGATTTTTATACACAATTTAATTAACACATGTAATCAAAATTTGGTGTGCCGGTAGAAGTCCCTTCAGGTTAGCACAATATACTCCATTAATTTTGTGAGAAAGTTTCGGTGACGCGAACAAAAACATGTAAAGACCTGTTAGTACCCTATGGGGAATAAGGAGTCAATTGTCCTAAAAGTGACTGGTTAAAGAAAGACTTATCACAGCACTGGTATAATTTAATACTGAAGTGGTTTAAGCAGTGTCAATTGTCCTAAACTTACCAATCTTGTGACTGGTAAAGGCAGGACATACCACTTAACCAGAATGCTTATTAACAAGAAAAAGCCAGTTGGCCAGAATTTTACCCATTGGAAGCTGTTTAGTTTTCGTTTATTTTATACGACATGGCCCTTTTGCTACAGTTTTGTGGTATGTCCATCTGTGGTTAGTCCTGTGGCATGCCACTATGTGGTTTAAATCAGGACAAATGACCTCCTCCTATGACAAGCCAATGTTAAAGTTGTTAACATAGGGTAGGGTTTAGCAGAGGACTGGTCTCTGGCACGAAGGGGCCGATCCTGTGGCACACGCAGAACCGGTCCCATTCCCCATAGGGTAGATAAAACTGCTTTGCATTACCAGATGAAGCCATTTTTTTATAATAATGCCCGTTTGGATTTTTATGATAAACGATCGGATAATAAAATTTTTCAGCCTTACTATCTTCTTTTTAAAATGTTACATTCGACTTTTTTAAAACAAAGGGTTTGCTTTATCATAGTACGGATAAAGCAAAAACAAAACAAAAATTTAGTTTTAATAAAGTCAAACACATACTCCAACATTTTTTGAAGTTTGAAACAACTTATTCTACTTTAAATTTCTTCAAAATAAGTTTGACGAAGAGTTTTAACTTTATCGTTATCTTGTACATTGAAATAAGTTTGATTTCAAGTCCATTATAATTAACACGGCGTTATTGTTTATTGTTTTCTCCATACTTGCGAATTTTTCATTGACATTAAAATGTAATTGACATTACTAGTCATCAATGCAAATGCCATAAAATTGCATTACCATTCCAATGACAATGAAATTTTTGTCATTGGCATTTTTTAAGCCAATGGTAATGAAATGCCACCAATGCTTAAAACAACCAATTGAAATTGACGAAAATAATAATTGTTTTTCATAAGCGTTTTGTTTCGGAAAAAATATACAAAGTATTTTTTTTTTTAAGAATTGTGCAGACAGAAATTTTCTTGGTTTTACTCAACTTGACTTTGACTTGTCAAAAATGATATGGTAAAATATTTAGAAACTTTTGCCTCAAGAACGCGGTGCGAAATTTTTTTAATTGCTACACACAGAGAAAAATTTAGCAATTTTTCAACTGAAATTCGGTTGCAACGACTCAAATTCGGTTATTACGAATTTCAGTCGGTTGGTACAACTGAACATTAGTTTTCCAACAAAATTAAGTTAATTCAACTGAATTTTAGTTGCAACACCCAAAATATTCAGAAATCTAATGTAAATATCCTTGTACTAACTGAATTTATATGTTGTTACCCTTAAAATACACTTTTCAATTCGGTTGGCACTTTATTTCTCTGTGTGTACGTGTTGAAAAATTATAAAGTTAATGTAATATTTTTATATATCTTATATATTAAATTTGTTTAAAACAAATTCTATTAGAAGAAATCTGCATAAAATTATCAAATATATTGCGATCCGTTTAAAAGTTTTAAACTTAAAAATCACTTTTTTAGTCTGTTTTTGAGTCCTAATAACTTTATAATGGCTTATCAGTTTAAAATACTTTTTTGTAGCTTGTGTTAGGAAAACAAACTTCAAACATTGTCGGTCAAATTAGTATATTAACCCTGAAATGCCCAACAGTGTCGATATGGAAAAATGTGTTTTTATGGTGAGAAATGATAAATAAACAAAAACTGCGTACCATAATTTTTAAAATAAGCTTTTTTATGCTTTTTATAACCAAAAAACCTTAAATTTCAAAAAATTTTGTCTTATTCGTTACAGAAAAAATAAGTTTTTATTTTATTTAAGCTCAAAATAAAGCCGTATAAATGTTTTCAATGCTTGCATATTTAAAGATACAGAGGTCATTTAATGGTTAACAAAGCTTTATGTGTTGCACAGAAAAAACTACATACGAGTTTCAATTTAAAAATTGATTGAATCAATTAATATTTTAATTGATTTGGTACCTATAACGGCAATGATAATATCAATTACAACGTTTATTGAAAATTAAAATTAAAAAAAGTTTTAAAAACTACAAAAAAGTTTTAAAAACTACAAAAAAGTTTTAAAAACTACAAAAAAAAAAGTATGATACTCCCAAAAAAAGTGTGGGAACTACACGTTTGCATATGTGTTGGTTGGTAATGCTGTATCTGTTTGTGTGTGTAGTTGTTTTGTCTGTAAATTTCAAATGCATTTGGTTTGTTAGACTGAAACTTTTCTATTTAACTCTACCGTTTATGAAAATATACTTCGATAATTATGTCTAAAATAATATGTGAATTTATATATTTAAAAGTCAATTAAAATATTAATTGATTCAATTAAATATTTGCTTAGAAACTAATTTAATTCAAATCAAATCTTTAATTAGATATTCTAGGTTGATAATTTTTTCTGTGTAGCGATATATCTGATATATCTATTATCTGAAGCATTTTCAAATTAAATGGTTAAATATGACTTCACGTATATTCAGCTAATTTTTTCTGTGTAGCGATATATCTGATATATCTATTATCTGAAGCATTTTCAAAATTAAATGGTTAAATATGACTTCACGTATATTCAGCTAATTTCATTCGGCATAAAAAGCACTCAAAACCACCGTTTTTATCCGTCAAGAGGCATGGCAAGGAGCAGAAAATTTTAAGCAAAGATTGTTGCATTCTTTTTAGAAATGTTGAGGTTATGAAGAAGAATAAACGTTTTTCTCTATAGACTATAAACACTAATAATTTTCAAATCAGACTAGACTAGTTTCTGCCTTTTTTATGGGCATGCGTCATCCTTATTTTCCATTTAAATTGTATTATTATTTGTGTCTTATAATTGTCAGATTGTCTCTATATGATAAATTTTTCTTTTTTATAAAAAATGTTCATGGCTAAAAATAAAAATTTGTATAAAGTTTTTCTATTTTTTTTTTAAATTTTTATGAATTTCTGTCGGATAAAATTATCAAACAAATATTTGTGATAAAGAAATGCCTTTTAAAACTAATTTTTATTAAGAAAAAGTCTACTGGATCACGAATTTTATATAATTATAAAAAAAATTAATAAGCATTTTTTTTTGATAAAAGATTTTGAATATAAACTCAACGATTAATTAGATTAAATTAATCGTTATCAATTGTCATATAAATAAAAGGACAATGATTAGTGATTATTAATAATTCAGGGGTTTATTAACAAAATTATGAGTGGCATAAAAAAGTGGTGCTAACCTTAAGATGGCTGATGAACAAGAAGGAATGGAGGTCGTCCTTAGTAACGACGAAACCTCGGTTTAGCCGTTCTACTTCCACTGAATTATTGTTCAGTGGCAAGTCGAACATAAAAATACAAATTATAATTCACAATGGTTTTCGAATTACCGCGTTTACATTAGTAATAAATATAAGTACAAGGTAAGTAAATAATACTTATAATAAGGTAAGTAAATAATACATAAGGTAAGTGTAACAATAATTAATTCAATAAATACTGGGTTGATAATAAATGGTTGTAATTGTTGTTCAAACGTAGTTTGGACAGATTTAAAAATTTTATCATTTCGGTGTAGAATAAAACCACGAGAATGTAATAGATTTCCTACTGCTTTTGAGAAAGTTTGAAGGCATTCAAATTTAGAGGTGGTTATTTTTTCTATCAAAAAATTGAACGTCTGCACGTTGACCTTATAGTTTTATCTTTATTCCTCATCATAACTACATTAAGATCTAAAGGAATTCATAGCGAGTCGTTTTTTGCCGTTAAATAACGAAAAATTAGTCAAAATAACCAAATGAAAAATATATAAAAATCGCGATATTTCGAAAACTGCAAAAGTGTATTTCAAAGACAGGTTATGCAAAAAGTTTAAATTTGTTGACTGGTGTTATTTAAAGTTTATTTAAAATGTTAATTAATAAAAATTTAAAGCATTTAAGTTAACAAATGGATGGTTATAAGATATAATATTTTGCTTAGCGAATGTTAAAATTTCAAAAAACATACTTACAGTTTTGTAACCACTGCTAAAATAAATTAACTCCAATAAAAATTACCTAAAAAGACAAAAAAAACATAAACGGTATTAAAAACTCAACTTTACATAAATCGATTATTTTTCACAGTCTTTTATTAAAAATTTATTCAATTTCTATCAATTGGCCTCTCGTGGCTATATAGGGAAAACTGATTTATTGTGAAAACGAGTTTTTGTTTGCTATATTCGGTTATTACAAAAAATGATTTCGACAACCAAATATAAAATGTCTAAGAAAAATAATCAGGCATTAAGGAACCGTCATCTTAAGTATTTAAAATCCGATTTCACACTCGAATATTTGATACAAATTCGAGCACTTTCCAAAAAAATTATACACCATTGTGGCTGCGCAATTTTGAATTTTGAAAACCGGATTTCAGATTCGTATTAAGGAAACAATTTTTAATACGAATCCGATGTCTTTTTAAAATAATCATCTGCCACATTAGATTCGTCATTTTAAATTCTGAAAGTCCAATCTTATATCCGTATTCATCTACCATCAGAACTTTCGGCAAAAAAGCCGAAATCAACTAACAAATTGGATCCGCCAATTTAAAAACTAAAACCAAAAACTATTTAGAGACAACTTTAAGCAAATTCGGAAATTTTTTTAAAAGGATCCGGCACACATGATCTGCCATTTTGAATTTTAAAAATCTGGTGCCGAATTCCAGTTCAGCGTCTTCCAAAATCCCACAACTATTGATCTTCAAGCCAATTACGCCACTCCGTTACACTCCATAAGTAGCGTCTCCAAAAAAGGGAAAAGTCTCCCCTTGGCGGCCTGTACAACCTATTATAGCGAGGAATTAGAAATAAGGTAAGTGGGTAGGGACAGCAAGTGAAAATCACCCTCTTGGCTGCCAGCCCAAACGCATGAATTTAGGACCTTAAAGTTTGCTAAATGCGTTCTTAATTTCCCATAGACAACCACTTAGAAGGGATTTTCTGAAATTCGTACGGACAGGGGCTAAAGGCGGGTCTTGGCCTAAAGACCTTAAATTTCATAAATGTGCTTTCTATTTAAGGATATTATTTTAGGAAAGCATAAAGAAGAAAGTTCTAATTATTAACATTGTCATGTACAAGCCCATTTGGTTAGAAATTTCCATTTTTAGATATATTGAAAATTTCAAGTTAAAAATGTGTTTTTGCTCACATCATAAAATGTGCTTTCTTTTAAATACAACCGAATTCATTGATAAGATATTTTTCAATAATATGACCAGGAACGGGGTAAAAATGGGGGTTTAAATAGGAAAAACTATCTCTCTTAGTGATCTGCCCAAAGCCGCGAGTTGTAGAACTCGAAATTTTGGAAGTATGTTTTTCCTCCGGCATTGGCATTTGTTAAAACGGTATGTTATGGGCGGTGCAGAATTAGTGTATTTACATAAGAAAACATAACAAAAAAAAATAAATTTTAGACATCACCCCCTCACATAACCAAACTTGGAATGGAAGTTAAATGTCATATAACTATAATATAGTCCAAGTTCTGAGTGGCTAGCTCTTACGGTGCTGGAAATACCGCGTTATAAAATATATAAAAATGGGAAATTTCTCAAAAAAATCGTCAGTTTTCAGCCAATGCTGTTTGACAATGTTGAAATTTGAACCAGCTAAAACAAAGTAGCCGGACTTATCATCTGAGCCGTCATGCTTATAACAAATCGGAAACTTTTTTGGAAATTTTTTTCAGAAAAAAATATTATTTTTTTAATAAAAATTAGACAATCTACCGCTGCAGCTAAAAATTTCGAGTCTAATTGAGATTATGGAGTAAAAGCAATTTTTGAAAACTGAAAATATTTCAAATTTATAAGAAGGAAAAAAAGCAGCCTAAGGCACAATGTTGGTTAAAAAAAGGGATACGATTAAAGACGACAAGATGATTGTTTAGGTTTCGTGTACGTAATCTAACCAACCTTACCGCCTTTAGATGTTTTCCCGCTTTTTAAACCAAAAACCCCTTTTTTATATTTAAGATAGATTTTTTTTATTATTTTAGAAATTTAGGAGTTTTTTTTCAAATTAAATTAGAACCAGTGAAAGAATTACGTAATTTTTGATTAGTGCTGAATCGAGCGAAGACTTAAATGTGTCATTCGGTTTTGGCATTCGTTCGGCCAAAACCGATTTTTAAACATGCAAAGAAAATATCAATTTAATTTTTGTTTTTTTCTATAGAAATATATATTTAAAAAATAATAAAAAAAAAAAAATTCTGTTAAAATAAAAACATTTTAAAATAACAATAACCGTAAAAAATGTCTGAAGTAACCGAGTAAAGTAGTAAAATCCCAATAACAGGTTGCAGAACAACTTATACTGTGTTTCAATAGGTTCTAATTTATGTTCTACAACCTATACATTTTGAATGGAGTTTGTCCTATTTTCAACAGGTTCTCTACCTTCAGACAAGAACAGATTGCATTAGAACCGGTTCTAAAAGCAGATGTAGAACTCGTTTCGTTGTAGAAGACGTTACGTTTGCAACCTGTTCTAGAAGCGGTTCTGTGCAACCGGTGGTAAAATAAGCTGTTTTGGAACAGATTCATATTAACCAGTTCGAAAAAATGTTGCTGGGAATATTTAAGTTTTATTTCTCGTATTTTTACATAACACACATTTTTCAAGCGATTTAACAAAAAAAAAAAAAAAAAACCATATTTGATATTTATTTTTAGACAAACAAAAATGTAATTAACTTTTTCGTCTGCACTGCCGCTTTTTGATCAATAACAGTTGGTTACGTATACGTTATATTTAAAGAATAAATATATTACTCATACGCACCCTTGTACTTTTTGTTCTACCATTTCTTAATTATCCAATTTATTTCTTAAAACTCAAAAGTTTATTTTAATTTTCTGTTTATTTTTCTTTCCAACTGATATCAATCCTAATGGATCTCATGAATATTTTAAATAATCTCATAAAATGAAATTATTTCCGGTTGTCATTAAAACGAAATTAACTTCTTTCCCTAGTTATTTTTGTTGTTACATTACCAAATTACCTTAATATAGCAACTACTTTTTTTGTATTCTAAATAAATTCTATTTCTTTTTTAAGAAGGCAATACCATTAACATTGGAAAAAGTAGAAAAAACAAGAAGAAAAAGTAGATACAATGAATGAAGGAAGATAGAAAAAAAGTCGACTTAACTTTTTTTACACTCAACTTATTTTATTAAAACTAGGGCAACCAAAAGATAGCTCAAAAAACAATGTTTTAAGCGCTTAAAAAAACTAAAAAAAAACAGTAAAATAAGCCGTTTAAATGTAAAAATAAGCTGTTTAATTAAAAAAAATAAACCGGTATTTCGCTAGTTTCATATAAAGGGTCCGCCAAATAACTTTTTTTTTTTTTTAAATGCTATAAAAAAAACTACTGAAAATTTTCTCAAATTTCTTTTTTTATTTGAAAGTACAATCCTTCAGGTTAATAAAGGAAACTAATTTCATTCAAATGGCTGCCTCGGCTGTCCATGCAGTAGCATACACGATTGATCCAATTTTTAAGCACATTATCGATTGTGTGCAGCTGTATTTCACCAATGGCTTCACGAATATTGTCCTTTAAAGCGTCAATTGTCTCTGGCTTGTTGGCGTAACACTTATCTTTGAAACCAAATGTTGCAAATATCCTCCTCTTCAATTTTTGTGAACAAAAATTCGTTCAACATGGCCCGATAACGATTCTTCCAACATCCGTACCCAATTTTCGCACACATTCTTCAAATTACCATGATTTTCAAAGTAATGTCGCAATATTTCCCAGCATTGTTCAAGAGTATACACAACCATATTCGTTCAGCGAAAGGATAAAACTAATTATCTGTCAAATCAGACATGAGCTAAGTGTTACCATTCACGAAATAAGCACTAGTTGAAAAAAAAAACGTTAGATGGCGGACCCTTTATTTTCATTAAAATAGTTCCTACAAAAAAAAAAAAAAAATGTGTGTAAAATTGGTTCTTTGGAACTTCCTCAGTCAAACAAACGTGCATTAGAGAAATTGTTTTCTTAATTAAAAAAAAATTAACCGGTATTTCGTTAGTTTCATTTATTTTCATTAAAATCGTTACTACAAAAAAAAATGTGTGTAAAATTTGTACTTTGGAACTTCGTCAGTTAAACAAACGTGCGTAGAGAAATTGATTTCTTAAATAAAAAATAAATAAACCGGTATTTCGTTAGTTTCATATATTTTCATTAAAAACGTTCCTACAAAAAAAAAACTAAAATGTGTGTAAAATTGGTTCTTTGGAACTTCGTCAGTCAAACACGCGTGCACTAGAGAAATTGTTTTTTTAATTAAAAAAAAAAAAAAATAAAACGGTATTTCGTCAGTTTCATATATTTTCATTAAAATCGTTCCAACAACTTCGTCAGTCAAACGTCCATTAGAGAAATTGTTTTCGTAATTAAAAAAATAAATAAACCGGTATTTCGTTAGTTTCATATATTTTCACTAAAATCGTTCCTACAAACAAAATGTGTGTAAAATTTGTTCTTTGGAACTTCGTCAGTCAAACAAACGTGCATAGAGAAATTGTTTTCTTAATAAAAAAAAAATAAACCGGTATTTCGTTACTAGTAGTTTCATATATTTTCATTAAAGTCGTTCCTACAAAAAAAAAAAAAATGTGTGTAAAATTGGTTCTTTGGAACTTCGTCAGTCAAACAAACGTGCACTAGAGAAATTGTTTTTTTTAGTTTCATATATTTTCATTAAAATCGTTCCTACAAACAAAATGTGTATAAAATTTGTTCTTTGGAACTTCGTCAGTCAAACAAACGTGCATAGAGAAATTGTTTTCTTAATAAAAAACAAAAATAAACCGGTATTTCGTTACTAGTAGTTTCATATATTTTCATTAAAATCGTTCCTACAAAAAAAAAAAAATTTGTGTAAAATTGGTTCTTTGGAACTTCGTCAGTCAAACAAACGTGCACTAGAGAAATTGTTTTTTTTTAATTAAAAAAAAAATAAACCGGTATTTCGTTAGTTTCATATATTTTCATTAAAATCGTTCCAACAAAAAAAAAAAAAATGTGTGTAAAATTGGTTCTTTGCAACTTCGTCAGTCAAACAAACGTGCATTAGAGAAATTTTTTTCCTAAGCTTCAAAGTTGTTTTCCTCAGCTTATTAAATGAAATAATAAATTTTCAACTTTTAATTAAAAAAAAATCTTCAAAATACTGATTGCTAAAAATTATCAAAAAAGCGCTATTTTAAAATAAAACAGCTAAAATAAGCCTAATTTTTAAAGCAAAAACTAAAAAAAAAAATAAGCTAAAAAATCTCTAACAAATTTAGCTTAAAACTTCCATAATTTCATGATCAAAACTTGAACTTACTTAGTCTAAATAGTTTTACCTTTTCAAATAAAAAACAAGATCTAGCTTAGTTTTGGTTGCCCTAATTATAACATTTTTTTATCGTTCTTGTAGATATTTTTGGTGTGGAAGATAATTTCAACCTTAACCTGTAAGAACACGAAAAAGGCAGTACCTACTTAGTTTGTTCACTAAATAATGAGAAAAAGGCAAAGAAATTGTCTTGGAAAATTGTTGAAAAGGTAGAGGTAAAAAAAACATAAGGAATGAAAAGCAAACAAAAAAAAACGAATGAAAATTTCTCAATTATTTGCTATTTTTTGCTTATTTGTCCTAATTGTTTCCTGGTTAACTTGTTTTCCAGCTATTTTGAGTATTATTTTTTTATTTTTTTTTAGTAAAGGTAATGTTATTTTATTCTTTTGTATACTATAATTTTTATTTAGCAAAAATATGTAAGACACCGGAACTATAAATCTTATTCAGTTCTTAAATTTTTTTTATTGGCTTTGTTTGTGTATTTAACAAAGTTCAGAGTGACATACAACCCCAAAATATACTTTTGATGTTATAAGAATGATAGTATAATATTTTATCTGCCATTTCTTTTGTCTCTTGAGGAAGTTAAAAAGAATAACATAAACGGAGTTCAAGGAAATATAAAAAATGTTTAATGATTTCCTTAGTATAAAATATAACAATTGGAAGGAGTTTTAGAACAAAATATTAAGATACAAAAAAATCTCTACAAAAAAGAGTGCAAATAAATTAAAAGACAATATAAGTGTGGAAGTGATCTATATATAACTAATTTCTTTAATGCTAGTGAAACATTTAGGCTGCCGTCCAAAATTTTCAAATTAATTCAGATTTTCTGCTGATATTTGCATCTGACTTTCAAAACTTTAAAAAATGATATTATCACAGTCTTTAAATAAAACTATTCTTAAAGAATACAAAACCTTAAGCAATTGTTTTATCACAGTCTGTAACTAAAACTATTCCTAAAGACTACTCTGCAGGCACAAACGTTTCAGAGTAATAGGCTGAATTTTTGGGCACTTCTTTATTTCAGTCGAATTCTATAGAATGAAAAATTAAAAAAAAAAAATCTAAAATTTAGCCCTCGAAAATTTGTTGGCTTCTAAGGGCCAAAGCGTGACATTTTTCAGTAAATTTAGTTAAATTGACTACATATAGACTTATTCCATATAAAAGTATCAAGAAATATTAAATTTTAGACCTCGACCCAATTCAATTTTAACCAAACTTGATAAGGTAAGCGTCATAGAAATATGTCATCTTCCTAGCTCTTACGATTTTGGAAATATTGCGTTTTAAAATATGAAAAAGAAGAATTGAAAAATTCAACCAAAGGAGTCGTACATAATCGTCCATATCTTTACAACGGTTTAAGCTACATGATTTATTGATATCTCGCTTTAAAGCTTCTATTATAGCTTAAAGTAAGTTAACTATTTCAAATATTTAAAAATATTGTGAAAGCTACAGTTGTCTACTTTTACGATATGTAATATAGAAATAAGCGTTTCTTTCTAAAGATGCATTTTGCACTCCTCCGTAATGTACATCATTCTTTAAAGACAGTTTTGAAAACTAAATTTCATTAAAGGGCGCAAAATCCCTATTGAAAGAAACTCCGAAATGTTAAAAATCGGGAAATTTTGATTTCACTTGTTAACCACCATACAACTTTTCACTAAGCAGCGATATGAAAATTAGTTTTTTAGTAAATTTTTCTCCCAAATCTAGTGACTTCATTTTGTATTGGTTTGGATTTGGAAGTTAAAGACTCTGACAAGTGGAGTCTCCCGACGGGTTCTCTCCAATCTTATTAAAATTTGAACATGTGATAAAAAAAATGTGGGACACGCTTTTTTTAGCGTCCCAATCTGATGTCTAGGGATTAAAAAGTGCGGTACAAAATTTACCCTTTTCTCGTTTGTTCGGCTTACTTTGAATTGTTTGTTTCACAGAAACTTTATACAAATGGGATACCAAATGGAAGAGCTTTTTAAGACGCATTAACTGGTATACGAAACATGACCGAAAACTTTCAAGGATTTTTTGTTATTCAAAAAAATGAATTTTAAGTGTTATTACAATTGCCGTTTTGTTAAAGAATTATAGTCGGATTAAGCTAAAAAAATATGTATATTAATGCCTATTAAAATTAATCAAGGGGGTGACTGAGCTTTTGCCCACATACATAATTGTTGTTCGCGCTTTTATGCGACTTTTGCCTAAGAGCTATTTAACCTATATTTTAAATAAATGGCAACCCTAACACACTACATAGGCAATATTGGTATCAAATTTTTTATTTTATCAAGTACACCAAACTGCGTTTAAAAAAATCTGAATTTTATCAGTAGCAGACACCGTTTACTACAAAAATGCACTAAATTTGAACCCACTTTTAACCCTTTAAATTGCCTCCAAAAAAAAAAAAAAAAACGTGTAACTTTATTTTTTTTTCTTTATCATATATCTAAATTTCATTTCATGGAAAAAACATGCAAATTTAATCAATATAAAACAAATATTTTGTAAATTTTCGTATTATATATAATTATATTCGAAAAATAATAATATCCAATAGATCCAATCTGATATAATTAGGCATTATCCAATATGATATAATTAGGCATTATCTGTAAAATTTTGCATATGATGAATTTCATATCAAAACCGATATGCATTGAACCCGCCCCTCTCAGATTTTTATGAAATTTTGCATACAGCCACATTTTACCACATCAGATGGTGCAGGAGCACAATACAAAAACAAATACAACTTAATTAATTTATATCATCATAAAATTAATTTCGATACATTCGCTGAGTGGCACTTTTACGCAACCAGCCATGGAAAATCTGCATGTGATGTGATTACAGGAACTCAAAGCTTAAATTCTTTTATACCTTTGGATGAAACTTCACTAAAAGTTAGCAAATATTCCGAAAGTCAACAGTATGAGCTGCGCAAAATTATATATTTAATCTGAAAAAAAAAAAATTTGCCAAGGGTAAGTCCATATTTTGGGGGTGTCTGAAAAATTTGATAATACGATTCTTGTTCTAATCTATTAGAATTACCAAAAAATCCGTGTAACTTTTAAAGTATAGCTACTTTTTTTTTTTTTGTCACACAATGATATCAAAATATAAGGAAGTTAACAAGAGATTTACTTAAAAAAATTTAAAAAAAAAGAAAAAAACACCATTTTAGTTTTTAGATATGTTATATATATTAAATAGACCTTTCTAAAAAAAAAATTTTTTTGGAAAAAAAAAACACTTGGCCTTTGAAGTGTTTTCCCAGTTTAAAGTTTTATTTTTGCCAAAAAAAAATTTTAGTGTAATATAAAATTTTTACAATGTATGTTTTCGAAAGCTAATTTAAATACCTTTCTAATGGTACCAAGATCTTGGAAATGGGTTCAGCCATTCCGTAGTAATCACAGCTTGAAAGTACATATTATCATTTTTTTAAAACTTTGATACCTTGCCACGCCCACATATTTTCAAAAAAGCAATTTCTAAAGTTGTGTTTGTATAGTTAAAATGTGGCTGTATGCAAAATTTCATCAAAATCAGAGAGGGTCGGGTTCAAATTGTGCCTTTTTTATAGGTTTTGATATGAAATTCATCATATATACAATAAGATCCAATTGTATGTTAATATATACAATTACATGTGTCACATGTAATGATATATAGATCGATATGTAATTGTATATATTGCACTATATGAAGTGTAACAAAAATAAAGATATAATTATATATTTGACATATAATTTTATATGATTTTGTATGAATATATATTTTGCATTATATTATTATAGACAATTATGTATAATTAAATATTGACTATTTCAAAACTTTTTTTACTTAGGAAGTAATTTTTTCGACTTTTTAATAGTCGTCAAAGCTTTGGGTAAACCACTTTCAACGAAAATGTGCATGTCCGAGTTTTTAAGTACAGTCTTTCTTTTCTTTCTGTCCATCGTTTTCCACAATTCAAAAAATTTAATGAAATAAGAGACATCTACTTTAGTTTTAACAGGTGTCGAAAAATTTTAAAATTACTCACGTCTTATTCTTTTCAAAACTGTTACAAAACAAAACAACAAAAATGGAGAAATAACTAGGTGAACCTTTTTTAGTCTGCAAAGCCTTTAAAATGTGTAGTTTTTAACAATTACTTCATATTTTTTACTAAAAATCGTAATGTGATCTACTCAACAAGGCCTACCGACATCCACTAGGGCACTTTTCATGTATATTACAATTGGTCCATTTTGTAGCACCGTGTTATTAGTCTAAAAATAAATATATGTTTTTATGAGCATTTTTAAAGTTATCCTTTCAACAGAAAATTATTCTTATTGATGAAATAATTTCCAAATTTTCACAAATAGAAATTGTAATTAATTAGATTGTTCAATTACTCTCAATTTTCATGGCATATGCCGAACACTTCAACTTTATCGTAGTCCCAAAATTTTCATTATACAATTTTTAACCACAATACATTTTTAAAAGCATAAAGTTAATGTGTGCCACTTAAAAATAATGCTGTCAATTGACTTATCACCAGCAACATTAATTAAAAATACCGCGATAAATGGATTCTTTTTTTAACGTAATTCCTCCTCTATAGTCACATGGAAATGCTGATGATGATGACAATTATTTGGCTTTGCATATGACAACTGAACAAAAAAAAATAATTTAAAAAAGAAAAAAAAAAACGTAAAGTATCCCTGTTCTATACGAGTACAATCAAACAAAAGGCCATTCAACCAAGCAACCAACCAACCATCCAACAATCCTATTTGGTTTACCTTTCATAAAAATAACGAGCCAATGATAAGTATGGATGAATGGGTAAATGGGTGTGTGTGTGTATGTGTGTATGCACCTGATAAATTTAAAAGGAATAAACAGGACCATTTATAAAGAACTGATGACATACACAAGTTTATTATTATAATAATATTTAATGTATAGATGACAAAAAAAATACACACACACACATTCACACACACAAAGAAGAGGGATAAATTCCACGATGACAATCACAACTGGCCACAATAAAACATTGTAGAGGAGAAATTGTTAAAACAGAGTTATAAAATAAAGTCATTTTTAATGGGGTAACAAAGAGAATATTTAAAAAAAAAACACAAAAATTCTTACCCAAGCGCTTTGGTATATGGGGAATTTTTTTTTTGGTCAAAGGAATTAAACAGTCAGCTATTTAAAAATAACTGTATTGCGTTTAAAGGACCACACAGTAGGCCAGCACCGCCATATTTTGGACAAAAGTACCTTACGGGTAAATCAAAAATGTAATTATATTTTTAGAATATCGTTCATTTCATGTTAGATCGGACCGGGGGCCATTAAAACTCCTTTATTTTTTGCACACGTATGCTCTAGGATGTCCACTAGTCACTAGCGTTTGCAGTTTTCGCAAGTTTTGTAAACTCGCGGTTTTATTGCCGTTTTTTCGGTTTTTAAATAATCCAAAAAATTAAAAAACTAGTGAGTTTTGAAACGTGATATTTTCTATATCAAATGGGCTATTTCAAAGATTTAAAATTAAAAAACGTAAAGGAGAAAAAGCATTTTTAATGTAAATGCAGTTTTTTGAATGCATTCGGCGGTATGTTAGAGGTAACGGTTTTTCAGTTATTGCGGTAACGTTATTTTAAGGATAACGATTTTCCAGTTATTTCGATAACGGTATTTTAGGGGCAACGTTATTTTAGTTATTCAGGTAACGTAAATGCACAGCGTTATTTTGGTCCAAATATTCAAGAATTCCAAAGTTTGGCTTGTTTAAGATCAAACTTTGGGAAATATATCGGTTTATAGCGATTATTTTTTTCGGGGATCCTGTCAGATTACTTAGGTAACGGTATTTTAAAGATAACGCTATTTCAATTATTTCAGAAACTGTATTTTAGCGATAACGGTAGTTTAGTTATTTCGTTAACGGTATTTTAGTTATTTCGTTAGCGGTATTGCCTGCCATCCTTGATATTTTTCTTTTAATTAAAAAAAAATCATAGCCAGCACTGAACTTTGAAGTGCATTATCTTCTAAAGTATGTTGACTATTTTCATAACAGAAATATCATTTGAAAGCTGCAGTTCTCTTTTCTATAATTTGCGGTTCAGAAATCATGGGTTTTTTTTAAATGCATTTTAAATGCAAATGCAAATTTTTAATGAACCTTGCATTTAATATGAATTTTTGAAAAAGAAACGTTATTTTCGTAGTTATAGCTTTGGGACGCTTTTTAAATTACTGAAATAGTCATTATACTTCAAAAGATAATGTATATCAAAGTTCAGTGCACACAGAGAAATAAAGTGCCAACCGAATTGAAAAGTGTATTTTACTAGATACAACTTATAAATTCTGTTATTGCAACGATATTTACATTAGACTTTTGAATATTTTTTTTTAAAGAGAAGCAACACTCAGGAAATTCTTCCTATTAATTAATGTGTTGCTTTCTTTGGAAAGTGGAAAGTGGGGAGATGAAAGGTGGGGAAAGATGAAGGGCTTCAAACATGGCAACACTGTAATTGCGCGAGATGATAAGTCTTAGAACAGTTGTTGCTCGCCACCTGATGTAGAGTTGGCGAATTTATTGAAGCTTTTTGTTTCATAGCCCTGATTCATTATTTTACTTCGGTGGGGTTAAGTGCTATGGGAACACCGAAGGTGGGTGTAGCGATACATATAAGTGATAGAAAACTTATATTTTTCTAAATTGATGTTTTCGTCACCGGGAATTGAACCCGGGACCATCCGTGTAACAGTCCAACGCGCTAACCATTACACCACAACGTAATAACCGAATTTGAGTCGTAGAAACTGAATCTCAGTTGACATATAGCAAAAGTTTTCTCTGTGTGCTGTTATGAATTTTTTGATAAAACTAAAAATTACAGAAATGTAAAGTACAATCAAAAAGTGCACTTGCCTTATGAATGCATCTTCTCAAAAAAGTAGTTCTGTTTTAATTACAAAACGTAAAGTAGACAATTTTAACTTCCAAATGCTTTTTAAATCTTTGAAATATTGCATCTAATTTGGGAAATGTGGCTATACAAAGTGCACTACTTTTAACACTTTTTTGATTTTTTTTTAATTAAAAACGGAAATAAAAACGCGAATTTACACAATTATAAGAAATTAAAAGTGATAGTGATCAATATACTCGCAATAATTTTTCAGTAAATACTACTCAATATACACATTAAATTAACTGAAAATCAGTTAAAAACAGGATTGCTTACTTTTCGTTTAAAACCATTGAAGGGCTTATTGTAAAAACTTGATAAGCCACATTTTATTTTTAGTTTGTTTTCGTATTTTTAAGGTTAAAAAAAGCAACCATTATTAGTTTTACATGACGTTTATACTCTAGGTACTTGCAATAAGTGTTTAAGCAAGACATCTATCAAATATTAATCAATGGATGCCTAGAAAACAGCGAAAATTCATAAAACAGTAAATGTGGCTTATCAAGTTTTACAATAAGCCCTTCAATTGTATTTTATTTTCAAATGTTGAAAAATTAATTGACAAAATCGATCAAAACAATAGAGTGTTTTCGTTTATTTGAATATTCAATATAATTTAACAACTTTTTGTTTTAAATAGAAAATTTTAACTGAATATTTTAATTATAATTTCGGTAATAATTATTACCGAAAGTCCTTTTTTTGTTTCTTTTGTTTATTGAATAACAGACGGAAAGTTAAAAAATGTATTTCATTGGAAATTTAACTGTATGTTCAATTGAAACAAACAACTTCACCGATTAAATTTTTAAATAACTGTTGATTTTTTATGGAAAAGTTCTTGTGAGTGTAGATATCCCAGAGTATACGTAGGCCAAAACATTTTCTTTTTTAACGTCGTCTCGTGGAATGGACGATATTTACATTGTCAATATTATATGAACAAAATATTTAATCATTCTGCATAATAGTTTAATGTTGACATGAGTTGAAATTCAAAATTTTACATTTTTGTGATATTATTGAATTTCAAAAATATGTTAATTAAATAAATTTAAAGAATTTTTTTGTTGTTATCAAAACTAAAATGTAAAACTACTGAATATTTATAAGAAAACTTACTATTTTTTGATTTAGGGCTCAGAATTGAGCATTTTGTTGAAAAAACTTCTTTTCCAAAAAAAAAGTTCCAAAAAGTTCCAGAAGATATTTAAAAACTGTGAGTGCTAGTTTGTTCTCCGAGATGTCTTTTGCTTAAGTTTTACCGGCCATAAGCGACCGTTCATAAACTTTTAACTGAAAAGTTTTAAGAACAAACTAATGTAATGGGACTAAAAATTGTATTAACGTAACGTTCTGGTAGCTGGTAATCACAAAATGTGATTATATGCTCTACTTAAACTAATTAATAAGAAAGGCTTTGGGAATGCTCATCACAAAACTGAAATAAAAAAAATCAAATTAAATTAGTAAATCCAAAATGGTTTGTATTCGTGTGTTGTTAACGCATTTGCAAATAAATTGAACTAATTGTACGTTGAGAAGTGTGAATATGCTAAGTTGGAAGTTAAGTAAAGTTTACACTCATAAAAAAAGCCCATAGAAATAGTAGTAGCTGCTACAACTAAAAAAGTACTTAAATTTGCGATAGCAGAATTTTCAATAAAGTTAAGAATTAATTTCTGCTAAATTTAGGTTTCTTAAATTTTAGTTAAAAAAGGTATATACAAACAGTTAGTAAATTACATATTGGATCCGCTATTTACATATTCGTTATTCCTTCATAAAAAAGTAATTAATATTCAATATTTACAATCGCCATTTTGGATTCGCCATTTTGAGTTTTAAATTTCTGATAGCAGATTCGTGCTAACCAACCGTAAAATATTCTATATTGAAAATTTAATCAAATCAGATAACATAAAACAATTTATGAAAATAATGAAATCATCATATTGCATCCGCCATTTTGAATTTAAAATTTTCGGTTCCAGATTCGAAATCAGCGATCTAAAATCCTTTAAACACAATTGCTTATAATTAAATATATCCAAATTTTAAAAATTATGGCAGCCATATTGGATCTGCCATTTTGAATTTTTAAATTCTGATTAAAAATTCGTGACCAGAAGCTGTCTTAACCCCTCATATGATACTTTTTAGATCCCTATCTATCATTTTCTAGTTTTGGACAAAATGCAGACTTATTGGCCCACTGTGAACCATTGCCACTTCATTGTGTGTGTGTGTGTTTTTTTTTTGTTTTGTGTGCTTATGTGTGACTTCGCAAAAAAAACGTGAAAAATTTACTCATACATGCAAACGCAGACATATTATTCATACAAACTTAAGCTCACATGCGGAAGGAAGTTTAACAATATTGTTGTACAGTGGTTTTAATGTTGCCTTAAATGAAATTCAATATTTTGACAAATTTAAAATACTTCATACCAAATTTAATACACAGTGAAAATTAGAAGTTACAGAGATTTATCTGCATGATATCAATGAATTTTTGCATTAGATCTTTGAATTGTCACTGGAACTTGTCCATTGAAACTTTTTATTTAATTAATGCAGTTTTTCATAAAATTTAATGAAAATTTTCATATTATTGGTTAAAAATTTCATACGACTAATGATATATTTTCATTAAAAATAGTTTAATTAAAACTATGAAGCTTTTTCATAATGGTTAAGCAATTTTTCATACACATCGTGAAGAAAACTTCATTCGTTTAATGAAAAAATGTCATTTAAAACTCGTTCAAGGAATTCTCTCTGTGAACTAAATATCATCAAATCGGGGGAAAAAATGCATGAATTCCAAAATAATCGCGTTTTTCTTTTTAAGCCTTAATATATGTCAAACAAATATTTTTATATTTTTTGGTGGCATATTATATATTTTAAAATGTGATAAATTCAATGTTCTCTCATGGAATGGACGATATAAATTAATGTAGCTTTAATAAAATCCAAGCAAAAACTGTAATTTTAAGATTTTTTATTTGCATTAAACTTAAAACCTCCATAATTTTTGCTCCGTTAAAAATAAATGATTTAACTCCGTTAAAGGCAAATTATTAAAGGCATTATTAAATACCGGCTACAAACAAAAACTTTTAAAATATTTTGCCTTAAAGTGCCAAAAATTTTGGAAATTCCTCATATATATTTTAAACTTCGTGTTTCTAAACAGACGGATTTCGGACAGTCCGTCATGAGGAAGACAAAATTTTAAGCTTTTAACTTTCGAGTATTGGGCTGGCAATCAAGAGGGAGGCTTTCCGATGTTATTCCCCAGTTTTACCACGTTCCTGGACTACATTTTCATAACAATCTTATCAGTGAATTATCACATACTGCAGGGAACACGTATATCTACTCGTTAGGGACACGTCATGGACCCTCTGGATATTTATGAACCAAACTTTACATATATGCTTATTAGGAAATATTTTTGCCTTATATCGAACTTTAGTGGACATACTCCCCCTTATTAGCGACGTAGTCAAATTTGAGAATAAGTGGAATTTGTTAAAAAGCCATTGAAAAAAACAATTTTGAGCGATTTTATAACTGAGTTTATCATAAATAATAATTCGATTGTAGAAAATATTAATTCAGGGCTAAATTTCTGCATAATTTTCTATTTATGCAAACCCGTTTTGCATGGAGTCGATAAATTCGACTACAAATTCGACAACCGTAATCAGGTCGACTAACAGACAAAGTTGAAGCTTTGACGCAATATAAATGCTAGAAGATTGAAAATATTTAAAAATTTTAGTTTTGTAAAATTTTATGGATCAATCCTGATTCAAAAATATGTGAAATATACGACTTTTAAACTTTATGCAAAAGTATTATGGTTTTTAACCATTTATGACACTCCCAGCATTGTAGTTTTTGTAAGTCTTGTAGTATTTCAATAAAAACTACACTCAGGAAACTTTAAAAATATGTAGTTGTTTGAATTGTAATACACTTTCTATGTAAATATCAGTCATTTGTAGAACAAATTCAATTTTTTACTAACCTTGTAGTTCATTTAAAAAAACAAACCACATCAAATGACTGTTTTATGATTTTGCATTAATTTTTTACAGTTGTTTTTTGTTATTAAAAAAAAATAAAAAAAGTAAATGTTTGTTAATTGTTAGTAATTTTTTATTTTATTTTATTTTATTTTATTTTATTTTATTTTATTTTATTTTATTAATTAATAATCATATAATTACAAATTATATACTATTACCCTAACCGAGCACTAGCTACTATGGCCTTCGGCGCGTTGTAGCGAAAACAGACCAGTGCCTCCGGTGGGAATCGAACCCACGACCCCCGCACTGATAAGCCAGCACGCTATCAACTAGCCTACCGGGGCGCACAATTGTTAGTAATTTTAGTAATTTTTTGTACAGTAAAAACAAATGACAAATGTTAGTTGAATTTAATGAAATGTTAGTCCTTTCTTCAAGGGAAATTTCATTTGTTCTTCTTAGTTTAAACGAGCTTAAGATCATTTATTTATTAATTATTTATTTCCAATATTTCGTCTCCACATTGGGTGACTTCTTCAGGGAACAAACATTACAATAATAACAACAATATTTGTTCCCTGAAGAAGTCACCAAATGTGGAGACGAAATATGGGAAATAAATAATTAATAAATAAATGATCTTAAGCTCGTTTAAACTAAGAAGAATAAAATAAAAGAAGATCAAAGAAAACTTGAAATTTTTGAAATTTCAATTGTTTGTGACTACAATTGCTGTCGTCTTTTACCTACAATATATCCTTAGTGTAGCCGTTATTCATTTTTAGAGTGGAAACGAAGTTTAAAATTCATGTTCCGTATTTTTATCATTAAAACAATTAATAACCTGGTATGTGAAGAATTTAAATTTCGTTCAAAATCAGAAATTTTCGCAAAATTTAAATTTTAAACAACACTAAATGTCACAAATTGAAATATTTGATTTCAATAAATCGATTGATAAAGGTTATGTGTGATTATGTCTGAAGCAAATTATAACATCGGTCGACACGATTTTGGGGCCTGACTCGAAATGTGAAATTTTGGTCTCGTTTTTGTTACTAAAAAGGGACAAATATTTTTTTGATTAAAGTTTGTTTTCCAAAACTTACATACAACCGAAAAAGCAATCTTTAAAAGCTAAGAATAGATATTTTGGTGTTTTCCATGTCTAGAATTACAATTTATACATTAAAACAGAAACCCAAGAAATATTTTTTTTGTCGAACGGTGTAATCAATTAAATTTTCAATTTCGATCAAAAGTAAAATTCATCACATACCAGAATATAAAATATTAGGCAATTTTAAATTTTTAAATAATTTTTAAAAAATGTTGTAAAGATGGATTTTTTCAAATAAATATTGAGAAAATAGCAGTCTTCTAAAAGTTAATTATTTACTATTGTAGTCAAGATATCTATCCTAATCAAGATATATATCCTGATTATAGCCGTTTTAAAAGTACTGGATGGAAAACGAAGCAGTTGGTCCATAATGAGCTAAATTTGAGGTTTCTTGCTGTCCCTAACCGTAAGAATTAAAAAACACGTGTGTGGGCGAATGTCTAAGCGGGATTTGGAATGCACATATCAAAATTCAAGTTCCTTGCTTAACCCTCTAACCGATCCTACGCGTTTTTGCAATGAATTTTCTACCACATGTAAAAAAATATGTCTTCTAAAAATTGGTTTTTTTCGTTGCCAAAATAGGTTTATTTGATATTTGACAAAATAGGTTATCTTGAAAACTAGTGAAAGATTATGAGTACTTACTCCTATCAAAATAATTATTTTTTGAAATTTTACCTTTGACACTCTCGCTTCCAAACCATTCACAAAACATTTAGCAAATTTTGTTTTCTCTCGCAATACATCAATTTCAAATTGTACATTACTAATTTGACGCATTTGTGGACTATTTCATGATGAGTCCCTTGAGGCACTCTTACCGGTTAGCGGGTTAAGCGGTTAAGACAGACCATAGAAAGTTTTTTCCCTTTAGACCCTAATTTTCACTTTTGTTGCTAAAAATCCTAAAAGTTTCCTATCAGTGGGTCAGGTTCATACTAGGGAATTTTTCATTGACATTGAAATTTAATTGGCATTACTTGCTGTCAATGGCAAAAAACTGTATTGCAATTCCAATGCTAATGAAATTCTTTTTTTTAATCGGCATTGATTAGACTTGATTAGAATGGTAATGAAATGGCACCAATGCCTAAAAAAGCAACTGTAATTGACGAAAAAATACTTGTTTATAAATAGTGAATATGGGGAATATATAAAAATTTAAAATTTAAGTTCTAACTTTAAATGTATTCGCCATGTTTTCAAGTTTTATCACGTATGATATGATGAATCAACTTTTTATAATATACGAGCTTAAAAGCAGGATACTTCGTTGCCGGCAGTTTTATATATCGGAATATATTAGGATAGAAAATTAATTATTTTTTAAGGAATTTGTTTCAATAAATTAGTACAATATATCGTTTAAAGTTGTGGTTTCAAGTTGCAGATTTCTAACATAATGAAATTCCATTGGTCATTCAAGGAGGAATTAAGGAGGAGACATTTCCCCAAATAAATCCGCTTTTTACGCCGTTCTTTTCAAAAGATTCAAAATATAACTTATCATACAACAGTGAACAAATATTTCAGATTTAGATTTATTACTAAAAGGGAACAGACATGCCGTTGGTGGTGATACTCCTCCTAGCAGGAATTTTCAAAAATCTCGTCTAGGGGGATGAAAGAACAAACTTATCAAATTATATTATTTTGCCTTTGTACCAAAATTTGTATTACGTTCCTCGTAAAAATTCTTAAAGAATCTTAACAGTAATTTAGGAAATATTCCAAGGAACATATGATCTAAATTTAAAACTTTTGTGCGTCACATCAAATTTCATGTACGTCGCTTGAGCGATTTTGCCAGGCCATCGAGGGGCAGACTTTACACCTTTTAGGCCCTCCCCGTAGGAATTTCCAAAAAGCTCATCTAGTGGGATGTCTACGCGGGATCAGGAACCCACATACCATATTTCAAAAACATCACTTAAGTCGTTAAAGACGGGATAGATTTATATACTTTAACTCCCATTTTTACCACGATCCTGGGCATAAATTTTAAATTCCAAATTTCTGGCCACAGGGGCTTTGGTAGGCCGCCAATAGGGGGACTTTTACAATTTTTCCCCTCAACGTAAAAATTTCCATAACTCAGCTCTACATAGATGTCTACTTCTGATTAGGGAAAAAGGTGAGAGTTTACCCTTTTTCCCTCTCCTAGTGTAAATTTATAAAAATCGCACTAATACAGATGTCCGCTCTATACAGATGACCACTTCTGATAAGGAACTAACATACCACATTTTAAGGTCGTAGCTTCGGCGGTTTGGCAAGGCCGCCAAGAGCCACATACCCAATTCTAAGGTCTTCGCTTTAGTAGTTTGGCCTGGCCGCCAAGGGGAGAGTTTTTCCATCGTTAACCCTAATTTTTACCACTTTTCTGGCTAGAAATCCAAAAAGTATCAAATAAGTGAGCTAGTTATTATTCGAGAAACATATATTTTAATTTTCAAAATTTTGACCAAAGGTATTGGGGCAGGCCGCCAAGGGGTAGGCTTTAACACTTTATGACACTCCCCGATGGAATTTCCAAAATGTGCTCTACACAGATGGCTACTTTTGATTAGAAACTAGCATATCAAATTGAAAGTTCCTATCATCCACGATTTGTCCAGACCACAAGGGGGATATTTTCTTCTCTTGCTTCTCCCCGTGGGAATTACCAGAAATCCCGTCAATACAGATGTCTTCTCGCTTTAGTGGTGTGGCCAGGCCGCCAAGGGGAAACTATTCCAATCTAGGAACTCATATACCATATTTCCAAATCCTAGCTCGTAATAAGGTGCCCACAAACCATATTGCAAGTTCCTCGTTTTAGTGGTTTGGCCAGTCCGTCAAATATAAGACTTTCCCCTTAGTGCCCCTCCCCGTAGGAATTTTAAAAAAATCCACTCTATACAGATGTATTCTCCTGATTAGGAACCCACTTATCAAATTTCAAGTTCCTAGCTTCGACGGTTTAGCCAGGCCGCCAAGGGGGAGATTTTCCCCTTTTTGCCCCTCCCCACGGGAATTTTCAAATGATAACGTACCTACATACCAAATTTCAAATTCCTAGCTTTAGTGGTTTGGCCAGGCCGCCAAAGAGGAGACTTTTTTCCTTACTGCCCCTCCCCGTAGGAATTTCCAAAAATCCGCTCTATACACATGTGTACTCCTAATTAGGAACACACGTACCAAATTTCAGGTTCCTAGCTTCAGTACTTTGGTCAGGCCGACAAGGGGGATACATTTTCCCACTAATAGCTCCTATTTTAACACGTTTCTGGATAAAATTCCAAAAGGTACCATACCAAGGAGTTGGAGTCATAACCGAAAGAATATATATTGAAAATTTAAGCTTTCTATTCCGAGGGGTTTGGTCAGGCCGCCAAGGAGAGACTTTTCCATTTATTGCCATTCCCCATAGAAATTTCCAAATATTGACAAAATACCGAATATTTAGAAAATAAGTACTCATATATAGGATTTGTACCTAAATCTGAACACAATTTTTTTATCGACACTTGTAAGAAAGAATTATAACAGTAAATTATAATTGTCTGTTAAAGGCATTTTCATTGATCAATACCAATTGAAACAATATTTCATTGGCATTATTTTTAAGCAATTGTAATGCCAACAAATTTAATTGCCATTGACATCAAACAATATTGATTAATTCATCAATTCATTGGTCCATTCAAAGAACTAGTCCCAAGTATGGATAGGTCATATTAACATTGATTGTAGGCAGATGTCATTTTTTTGTAAAATGACACATGTTTAACCATACGATGCATACCCAACTTTTTCTACGAGAACACACACCCGGGATACGTTTGTACCTACTAGCTTATTTTGGCTTTTCTGATATTTAAATGATCCAATTTCATTATTTATTTTTTTTTTAATGCGTATACTAATATTTTACGAAATCTCTATGCCCTAAGTTAAGACGTTCCTGAGTTACAGCACTGCAAATGGGTGTGTGTTTACGTAGGTGTCGACTTTGGAAGCTCGTAGCATAGCTTTATCCAATTTAAATTTTTTTTTAATGCGTACATTAATATTAATATTTTTCAAATGTTTTACTTATTGTTTCATGCTAATATTCGGCCTGGTTTAAGAGATATAGGCAAAAAAGGTCACGGGCATGGGATAGCCAAATGTTGTGTGTGTTTATATAGGTGTCGACTTTGGAAGCTCGTAGCTCCTGAACCACTGATCCGAATTGGATCAAATAACCTTTAAAAGATTACTTATATTTCCTAGATTACCTAAGTCCTAGAGCCCTAAGTTAAGTCCTTCCTGAGTTACAGCACTGCAAAGTTGCAAGTGAATACATTTGTACCATGATGTGTGTTCTAGGGTTAAAAAAACTAATAGATATTTAGCAAAATTGGAAAAAAAATTTAAAAAACTCTATCCGGAAAAATCAGATTAGGAATAACATGCATTTCCAAAAATTAGCCACCAAAATTGTGAAAAAAAAAATCATAATTTTTATTAAACAAAGCTTTTGATTTTGTTGTTGCTGACAAATAAAAAAATCAAGTCAAAAAAAATTTGACTTTTTAAATTCCAACTCTACTGTATGTAAAAATAATTCCCTTGATACGTATTTATACATAAAAAAGTCCTTTTGTTCAAAAAAAAATTACAGTTTGCTTTTTGTTGTCAACCAACTTCCTTTCCAAATATTATTTTAAATAAAATACTTTTTTTTTTGTAATTTTTTTAACATAACACAATGCAAAAAGAAGGAAATTCTTGGACTCATATAATCTATTTAAATATAAATTTATTTTTATTTTTTTTTTTGGTGACCAAAACGTACTCTGGCAAGTATCAGTATTTACACAGGAAATACATTGTTTGGCAACATAATGAATATTTAAGGTTTTTGTTGTTACGCAGTTTTTTTTTTTTTTTTGCATTTAATAAATTCATAAAATTTTTATTTTTTTCCAATTCCCTGAAAATTATTTTTTCAGTTTCCTTTTTACAAAAAAAAAAAAAAAAAAGGAAAACAGTTTATACTGCATATACCATTATACAATACTTAATTTTTAAGCCGATTACATGGCGTTTTTATAGCATCAATTTAATTTATTTTTTATGTAAGTGGCAGGCTAACAGCAAAACTGTCAGTAAAGCTGATTGTGTCGGTTCTCGATTTTAATTTTTATTTCCATTTTTTCTGTAGTTTAATAAAAATTGTCTTATTGTTTTAATAGTTTTCTTTTAATTTTAATGCTGGTTTTGTTAAATGTTTAATTTTTTTAATATATAATTTTTCAAAAGTTTTACATTTATATTGTCTTATTTTATTACAATTAAATTTTATAATTGAAAACCAATATAACCATAGTGAAAACATTAGTGAAAAACTTCCCGATCAAAAAAAAGAGCTATTTCTCAAACATAAAAACATATCTCATTTGATTATAGATCGATATTTAATATCAATTCAAAATTGGGGCATCCAGTAATATCCAATTAGAGCCCTCAAATATATTATTGGATTAAATAAGATCACAATTTATCGCAAAAATGGGTGATCCTATAATATTAATATTAAGATCCTGCTAGATCCCAAAAGCTATCACACCCAAGTAAAAAAGTTTATATATATTCAGATACACTTAAAATGTTTCATATTGTTAAATATATGTTAAATATATGTTAAATATATGTTAAATATGTTAAATATGTAATTACAACATTGTTCTACCTCAAGTTCAAAACTCTAATATAATATTGTCATATTAGATTTTGTTTGTTGCCTTTCAAAAAGTTTGACCATTATCATGATACACAATACAATTGTTTCATTGGCATCACCTAAATCTTCAGCTGTCTGCAATAGAAAAATATAAATGACATGTAAAATTGTTGGTTTTCAAATAGTTTGATTTTATAGTTAGGGTTACCAGATCAGGCAGTTTATACACTAAGGCAGACAAAAAGATTCTTATAGAGTTTATTTTTTCTGTAATGTCTCGGTTTGAGCCCGAAAAAGAGCTTTCTAAACGGGACCGGCGTAAAATAATCAACTGTGCCAGCAACTCAATGAGGAGTCTCAATCGATGAATTCTCATAGATTTTATTTTGTATGTTGTATGTAATGTCTTGGCTTGAGCCCGAAAAAGAGCTTTCTAAACGGGACCGGCGAAAAATAATCAACTGTACCAGCAACTCAATGAAAATTCTCAATCGATGAATTTAAGGTAAATGTGTACAAATCACCCATAAGTAGGCTCTTAAAGGATTCCCAGAGAATTGCCCGCTAAAATCGAATGTCTGTGCAAAGGTTATTAGCCCGCCACAAAACTGCTCGACTTAAATTCGCTAAAAGGAATTAACAAATCTACTGGAGAAAGGTAAGTCAATAATTGCTGTTGTTGTCAATACTGTGTAATCATAAATTTCTTTTAAAGGTGATTTTTCTGATGAGAAAAACCTCAACCTTTATGGTCCAGATGGTTTTAACAGCTTTTGGAGAGACCTACACTCAAAAAAATAAGTTAGTAGATGAATTATTAAAGTGTTTTGTACATGAAGTAAACTAGTTCTCAGCAAATGTTTTGCTGAAATTGTGTTTTTAGCTTAAATTTTATTTATACTTCTTCAGCCCTTAACAGTTTTAAACTAATGGTTTACTAATATTTTACTAATGTTTTACAAATATATTTTGCTAAAAAAAATTGTGCTAATAAGCACATTAAGTGTGGACGAAACCCAGATTGAAAGATATACGCAGAATGAAGTGGATGTCGCGGCATGTCCAGATGTATCAGAAACGAGGAAAATGATACTAATAAGTACAACTCTTGTAAGAAATATAAAAAAATCAACCATGGAAGATTTGTATATATTTATATAAATTGTTGATCTAATAAACTCAAATATTGTGTTGATTCTGGCTTGTAAAAGAAGTTGATTATTAATTAAATTAAAGACAAAATAAAATATTTTAACAAAAACTAAAGTAAACTAAATTTTTATAGTGGTAATTTATGGAATGTGGAAAAATTGCAAACATGTGTACCTTTAGGTAGACAGACTAAAGCGAAAGAGAAGGACACACATTTTCAGTAATTTTTTATATATCCTTTCTCTATTTTTGTTCTTTATGTGTATGTCATATTTTGTTATTTTTTTTTTTGTTTCGTTTCTAGAATTATCTACGGCATTTAGCTTAGGTCCAAATTGTCATCATTTAGGCAACCATGGATGTAGCTGACATATATTTTTTGTTTCTGTTATATATAATAATTTCTATATATTTTCAGATATTAAATTAATTCATGCCGTCAATGTAGAGACATTTTTATATTTTTTATGTGTTGTCAAATTTTTTTTTAAAGCAACACAATTTTGATATAATTTTCATTAAAAATAAAAATGATATCAAAATTATATCATTTTCATTGAAACACAATTTTATACAAAGTTTTTAAGTTTTTTTCAGCCTACTAATATTAAGCAACAATTTTATTAACGAATTTTTTTGGATCGCATTAGATATTTTTAGATTAAAAAAGATCTAATCCCATAACATAATTTACTTTGAATGAAAGATTTTTGAAAAAATTAAAGATTTTTGAAAAAAAAGATTTGTATAAAAGAAAATAAATTGCGATCAGGCAGTTTTAAGTTTCAAGCAAAGTAAAAATATAAAAAATTAATTTTTAATTTATAACGAGCTTTCAACCTCCGTATATTTACAAAAATAAAGCAAATCAAACGTATAAGCCAGGTTGATACTAGTATTTCGATCTGGTTAAAGATCTCATCAGAACTCGCAGTTTTAAAACAGCTAGAGCCTCCAGAATAGGCAGAGCTTTAACAAAACCCCTATTAATCATCATTCTTGTCTTCTTAGTAATCGTGGCTAGGGTCTTTCCTAACAAGCATCATGACGTTACTAAACTTTTGAGACCAAAAATGTTATATTTATATAAAAAAAGTTTAGTTGTTACTCTGTCTCAAGTAATATTTTTCACAGTTTTTGTTTGGATTTAATTAAAGCTACATCTACATATTTGATGATTTCAGTGTATTTATCACATTTCAAAATATCCATTACACCACAAAAAAAAATATAAAAATACAGTCAAAAAAATGTTTGTCATATATTATAACTTCAAAGAAAACCGCGATTATTTTGAAAAGCACGCTTTTTTTGCATGTTTAATGATATTTGGTTGTGTTGAGGGTTACTATTTGCATGAAATCATATTATGTACTTTTAATTCGCAAAATTAAAAATTTTATATGAGGATACTTTTTGAGGTTACGAAAGTTCTGTTTGCGCCGCATATTTCAAAGTCCTTAACATTTGTTAATGACTTTTCGATGTTATTAATACTAATTAATCTTATTTTTGGTACATTTTTTGAGTATACAAAATTACAGTAAAGTTCGGTATTAAACAAAAAATACTGACGACATTTTTAAGAGCGCATAATTGTCTTTTAAATAAAGTAAAACAACTGAAAGTTGATAGCAAGAGTTCAGAGAAAAACAAAATTTAAAAAAAACGCATATAGGTCTAAAAGACTTAGATTTACTTTATGGCATATACGATAACCTAATTGTGTTGGGGCCTTTATAATACCAAATAAATAATAACACAGTGCAACACGAAAAAAAAAATAACCATATACGGACACCACTACGTGATAAAAGACTAAAAAAAAAAAGACCCGTGTCTCCCAATTTTTTCCAAAGTCATCTCCTTTTTTGTTTATGGGCCGCCAAAGATTTGGGGCCTCGGTATCATTTTCGCAAAAAAGTGATGATTTTCTCAGGCTCATATCTTGCAAGCCGTTCAGAATTTCGATTTACTCTCTATGACAAAGTTGTAGCTCTTGTCATAAAGAACAAAAATTGCGAATATATAAAATCAAAAAACTTCACCTTCCAGATAAAAATCGCAAAAAACTTAAAAAAATTCGATTTTTTTTACCTTTTTTTCCGTGTTCAGGTCCATAGGTAGCAAACCGTTCAAAATTCAAGGAAACAATCAACTACAAAAATTTACCTAAGATCTCAATAAACAAATTTCTAGAACATATAAACTTCCTAGAGATGATTCTTAACACTGTTTAGGTAGCGCGCAAAAGTGAAAAATTTTTTTATTTTATTTTTTTTCCTTTTTTCTCCTGTTCAGGTGCATAGGTAGCAAACCCAATTCCCAGGAAGTTTATATGTTCTAGAAATTTGTTTATTGATATCTTAGGTAAATTGTTGTAGTTGATTATTTCCTTCAATTTTGAACGGTTTGCTACCTATGGACCTGAACACGGGAAAAAAGGTAAAAAAAATCGAATTTTTTTAAGTTTTTTGCGATTTTGATCTGGAAGGTGAAGTTTTTTTGATTTTATATGTTCGCAATTTTTGTTCTTTATGACAAG
This sequence comes from Delia radicum, assembly GCA_021234595.1. Taxonomy (NCBI): domain Eukaryota; kingdom Metazoa; phylum Arthropoda; class Insecta; order Diptera; family Anthomyiidae; genus Delia; species Delia radicum. Next base: position 217,388,354 of record CM037851.1, read on the forward strand.
TAAATCGAAATTCTGAACGGTTTGCAAGATATGAGCCTAATAAAATGATCACTTTTTTGCGAAAATGATACCGAGACCCCAAATCTTTGGCGGCCCATAAACAAAAAAGGAGATGACTTTGGGAAAAATTAGGAGACACGGGTCTTTTTTTTTTAGTCTTTTATCACGTAGTGGTGTCCGTATATGGTTATTTTGCCATGACTTAAAAAATTACACACAGTGTAATGGATTTACTTTCTAGGGTTAAAATTTTTTATTTGATGTAATTAAAAAAATGTGTTGCAAAAATCTGCCGTTGTGCCCGCTAGGAATGAAAAAAATTAAATTCTTTTGCACTTTATAAATTTAGTTTGCCTTGAAGATTCACTCTAGATGCATAACTAAGTTCTTAAGCCATGATTTAAAAAAAAAATGTTATAAAAGATAATTAAATTGCGCAAAAGTTTTAAAAAGTTCATAAACTTTTTGCGTTTAAAACTTTAAAAATGACGTTTTGACTTGGAGGTGCTGTTTACAACGACGCTTAGTTCTCACAATACGCTAGCCAATTCCAAATGTAATTGTGTCTACACTCCAGGGAACTTCTACTGTAAATATTTGTAGTTGTTTGAGTTGTAATACAGTAATTTTCATCTTTAAGTGAAAAAACAGTCATTTGTAGAAGAAATTTAATATTTGACTTCATATGTAGTTCTTCAAAAAAAAAAAAAAAACCACATCAAATTACTGTATTATGATTTTACATTCATTTTATACAAAGTTTTTTTTTGTTTAAAAAAATAAAAAAATAAATGTTTGTTTGTTTTCTACTACACATGTGGTTTAGTTTTCCAGCAATTGTGGTTAATTTTTGGAACAGTAACAAAAACACATGACAATGATAGTTGCAATTACTCAGGAGCGGTTTCAAGCGGGTGGGGGTTTGATTTCCCCCCAAAATGATATTTTTCAATACAAAAATTTAAAAAAAATTAAAAAAATTAATTAAAAATACTCTAAGTTGCCCCCCCCCCCCCCCCACCCCCCCCCCCCCCCCCTTCCAACTTTTCCTGGATCTGCGCCTGCATTTACTGTAAGTTTTCCTTTTTTCACGTTAAATTTCATTTGATTATAACTACATAGTATTCTTAGGGTAGTACACTAAGCATACCCAGGGAGAAATAGCAAACCGCAATAAATATAAATACTACTGGCAAACCAGTGCTATTTTTGTAAAAACAGCACATACAACATTTAGTAGACCCCTTGCGAACAACCTTATAATATTAAAAAATATTAATACTTGGAAAAAAAACTATTCAATTAAATTATTTGTTTTTTTTTTTTTTTACCTTTAAGCTATCATTATTTTTTTTACCTTTAAGCTATCATTATTTTGGCTAGAAAAGTTTGCCAGTTTGTTAGTCAAGTTGAAAAATAAAAGTTTTAAAAAAAAATTAAATTTAACCATAAATTATGACTATAAAAGCAAACTGCTGTTTGTTGTTGTTGTTATACAAACTACGTGCTGATTTTCATTTTAAAAATAGCCTGCAGATTTTCTTCCCTCAATGTAAAATTTTATATTTGCTTCATTGCATCAATGTTGTAACTTATGGCCACTGCACTTTTATTCAATATTGATGAAATTATTGCTTATATATTAATAAAATCCAGGAAAATGTTAAACCTTTTCCATTACAAGAGAAAGAAAGTAAAACTGCAATATTATATTAATATTATGGAAATTTAAAACATTTAATTTAATTAAAATTATGAATAATATTTTTAATATATTTTAATTATTAAAAATTCGTGAAATTTTTACAAGAAAAGTGGTTAAAGCGATTTGATACTTACACTCACAATAATTTTTTCCGTAAAGACTACTGAATATACACATTCAATTAACTGAAAATCGGTTAAAAAAGGATTACGTGCTTTTCGTTTAAAACAATTGTATTTCTCAGTTTATTTTCAACTGATGAAAAACTAATTGACAAAATCAATGAAAACAATAGATTGTTTTCGTTTATTTCAATATAATACAACAACTTTTTGTTTTAAATAGACAATTTTAACGAATATTTTAACTACTACCGAAAGTCCGTTATATTTGTATATTTTGTTTATTGAATAACTGACATAAAGTTAAAAAATGTTTCAATAGCTGTAGAACTTTTATGGAAAAGTTCTTGTGAGTGTACTAATTAATAACAAGTTAATTTTCCCATCAGTTTGACAGAAAAAATAATGCGGTACCCTTGAGTACTTATTTTTATCATTATTTTAAATACAGTAATGATCTCAAATTTTTTTTGAAATTTTTTTTAGCTCTAGTAAGAACATATATAACTACTTAATTTCGATTTTTTGTAAGCTGAAAAGTAATGACATATTGTGCAAGCAAAGGCATTTATGTTTTTATCTATCACGGTTAAAGTGTCGAGAAATCGCATATGGTAGAGTGCTTGACTGACAACTTGAAATTAATTTGAAAAAAATTGAATAAATTCCAGATGGATTCCGGAAAGCCGATTTTTAAAAGTCATTTATTTTATATCCTTAAGGGGGGACATTACATTCGCGGCAGAGAAAACAGACTTTTTTAAAAAATTCATAACTCAGTCAAAAACAAACATGTTTCCAAAATTCAATTCAAAAAAATATATTTTTCACTCCAACATGGTTTTATAGAGCTCCAAACTGAGAAAAAAACTGGGGCCCTCGTGGTTGCAGAGCTGGGAGTCGCAAAAAATTGTCCGATCTGGAAAAAAATTACTTTTTTAAATCTTAACAAAATTGGTTATCGTATGACATGAGCTTTTTTTAAATTTTTTTTCAATTTTTGGTGATGTTCCAAAATTAAAAGTGTGTTTTTTCGAAAAAAAATATTGACTTTAAAAATTCATAAAAAATCGAAAAAAAAATAAAAAAAAAGCTCGTGTCATATCAAGTTTAAAAAAATACAAAAAAAAAATTCGCCAAAAAATGAACCCGCTAGTGCCGCAACCAGTACGAAAAACGTGGTTTCGAGATAAACGCGTTCAAAGTTTGTGAACAAAGAAAAAAAAGGTTATCTTCAATCTGCCATGCCTGCTGTATGCCTGTATTAGGTATAAAGATGCCTTTTTTTCAAGAAATTCAAAAACCCACCCTTCAAGTAGGTACGAAATAACAACCACTAAAAGACAGGTAGCAAGTAAAACAAGTATATACCAGCTGCCGTACATAGGTAGCGCGAAAATTAAAAATGCGCTCTCACTAATCTGGCTGTAACTTTTGAACCCGTAGGAATTTTTCCATGAAATTTTTTTCCTTTAAATCTTAAGAATATTTATTAAAATACAAAAATTAAATTTAACCATAAATTATGACTATAAAAGCAAACTGCTGTTTGTTGTTGTTGTTATACAAACTACGTGCTGATTTTCATTTTAAAAATAGCCTGCAGATTTTCTTCCCTCAATGTAAAATTTTATATTTGCTTCATTGCATCAATGTTGTAACTTATGGCCACTGCACTTTTATTCAATATTGATGAAATTATTGCTTATATATTAATAAAATCCAGGAAAATGTTAAACCTTTTCCATTACAAGAGAAAGAAAGTAAAACTGCAATATTATATTAATATTATGGAAATTTAAAACATTTAATTTAATTAAAATTATGAATAATATTTTTAATATATTTTAATTATTAAAAATTCGTGAAATTTTTACAAGAAAAGTGGTTAAAGCGATTTGATACTTACACTCACAATAATTTTTTCCGTAAAGACTACTGAATATACACATTCAATTAACTGAAAATCGGTTAAAAAAGGATTACGTGCTTTTCGTTTAAAACAATTGTATTTCTCAGTTTATTTTCAACTGATGAAAAACTAATTGACAAAATCAATGAAAACAATAGATTGTTTTCGTTTATTTCAATATAATACAACAACTTTTTGTTTTAAATAGACAATTTTAACGAATATTTTAACTACTACCGAAAGTCCGTTATATTTGTATATTTTGTTTATTGAATAACTGACATAAAGTTAAAAAATGTTTCAATAGCTGTAGAACTTTTATGGAAAAGTTCTTGTGAGTGTACTAATTAATAACAAGTTAATTTTCCCATCAGTTTGACAGAAAAAATAATGCGGTACCCTTGAGTACTTATTTTTATCATTATTTTAAATACAGTAATGATCTCAAATTTTTTTTGAAATTTTTTTTAGCTCTAGTAAGAACATATATAACTACTTAATTTCGATTTTTTGTAAGCTGAAAAGTAATGACATATTGTGCAAGCAAAGGCATTTATGTTTTTATCTATCACGGTTAAAGTGTCGAGAAATCGCATATGGTAGAGTGCTTGACTGACAACTTGAAATTAATTTGAAAGAAATTGAATAAATTCCAGATGGATTCCGGAAAGCCGATTTTTAAAAGTCATTTATTTTATATCCTTAAGGGGGGACATTACATTCGCGGCAGAGAAAACAGACTTTTTTAAAAAATTCATAACTCAGTCAAAAACAAACATGTTTCCAAAATTCAATTCAAAAAAATATATTTTTCACTCCAACATGGTTTTATAGAGCTCCAAACTGAGAAAAAACTGGGGCCTCGTGGTTGCAGAGCTGGGAGTCGCAAAAAATTGTCCGATCTGGAAAAAAATTACTTTTTTAAATCTTAACAAAATTGGTTATCGTATGACATGAGCTTTTTTTAAATTTTTTTTCAATTTTTGGTGATGTTCCAAAATTAAAAGTGTGTTTTTTTCGAAAAAAAAATATTGACTTTAAAAATTCATAAAAAATCGAAAAAAAAATAAAAAAAAAGCTCGTGTCATATCAAGTTTAAAAAAATACAAAAAAAAAATTCGCCAAAAAATGAACCCGCTAGTGCCGCAACCAGTACGAAAAACGTGGTTTCGAGATAAACGCGTTCAAAGTTTGTGAACAAAGAAAAAAAAGGTTATCTTCAATCTGCCATGCCTGCTGTATGCCTGTATTAGGTATAAAGATGCCTTTTTTTCAAGAAATTCAAAAACCCACCCTTCAAGTAGGTACGAAATAACAACCACTAAAAGACAGGTAGCAAGTAAAACAAGTGTATACCAGCTGCCGTACATAGGTAGCGCGAAAATTAAAAATGCGCTCTCACTAATCTGGCTGTAACTTTTGAACCCGTAGGAATTTTTCCATGAAATTTTTTTCCTTTAAATCTTAAGAATATTTATTAAAATACAAAATTATAAAAGAAGTCGATTTCAAAAAACAGCCAATGTCATGCCCCCTTAATAAATCCTCCGATATTTGCATTTTTATGATATTTTTATTTTGAATACATCATCTTCAAAACTTTACCAATCCTGTTGGTCTTTTATGGAGATGAATGCGGATATCTTGCTTCATCCTCATGCATCTTTACAATATTCATGAAATACAATTAAAGTATTCACTGTTAAAGAGCAAAGAAAACTACATAATTGTGTTCACAAATTTGTTAAATTTGTTAACTAAAAAACATGAGTAAATTAGTATGAAATTTATTACTAATATTAAATATTTTACAAAAAAAAAAATATTTCGTAGCCCTCAAAATAAATGACACTAAAATGACACAAAAAAAAATATTTTGGATTCAAAAATGCTTCAATATTTAATTTTTTTTTGAGGTTCCAAAAGTTTTTTGTCAAAAAAACACTCTTTTTATGTAAGAAAATAAGAGCCTTCTTAAAAGAATCAAAAATGAGTCAAAAATATGAAGAACATAATTTTATCAAAAAAAATTATTCAAATATGAGTTAGAAAATTAGGGAAATAATAGGCTTTTCTGAGCCATGCAAAAATGCTCAAAAAAGAAACTTTTATTAATAAAAAAAATTTTTTGTTAACAAAAAAATTTAAACAAATCTCTAAAATTTAAAAAAATTGACAAAATTTAAAAAAAAAAACAATAAACTTACAAACAAATATAGGATATTCATTATTAAATAATAAGTCGCACAAATTGAAAAAAAATTGTCCGTGTACATTTATCTCTTTGTGCATTGCAATATATTATATATTTCGAGGAAACCGCGATTTTCGAATCTAGCCAATCAAGTCGAAATTTAGGTCCTTTGTAGGGGAAATGGGCTTGAGTTTTGAACAATGGTGCAAATATTTTTCCTCTAGCTCCGTTAGTTTTCGAAATATGAACCTTCTAAAAATCGTCTAAATAAAAACCGTCTATAACTGCAAAAGTGATTGGCTAGATTCTTAGATGATGTTTCTCTCGAAAAATTAGCATCTCAGAGCAAAAACAGCATATATTTTGAAGATCGCCTGTGTTCCAAAAACTATTTTTTTTTTTGTCAATTTTAGCGATTTTTTTAATTGTAGGGTTTTTTTTTCATTTTTGGCGATTTTTTGTTTTTAATATTAACGATGTCTTAAAATTGAAGTGATTTTTTAATTTCTAACGAGTTTTTTAAATCGATTGAGTAAAAATCGACTGAATTCCCAATGATTGAATTCCCAACTATTAAAATCACTGATTGAATAAGTCGAGTGATAAAAAATGATTGAAGTATCTTTAAATAAAATCGAATGAGACCAACTGAGGATTCATTCGATTTGTAAAATTGTGATTTGAGAATTCAATTATTCCATAGCCAATCAGAATTGAGAAAAACAATTTAAATTTGCTTGACTGACGAAGTTTCACGAAACAAAATATTTAAAAATTTTAATTGCAGTTACGATTTTAAAGAGAAACTAAAGCGAATACAGATGATCAATCTGTACACAACCAAATGCCAAACTCAACCACCGACCACCTTGGCCATGGCCCCTGTTAACGCTGACGAGGCTCTGAGGACTGAGTATGGGCGGTATAACCCAGCTTTAACGGTAATCGGACTATGTGCCGAGACGATTCGGATTAATCCGAGCAAGAATTACCACTCCGACTTTAATAAAAATTATCTACTATTATATTAATATTAAATTTCTTGAAAATCGTTACAACAACAACAAAAATTGTAAAATTTAACGGCTTATTTTTAAATTTTACCGGTTTAACTCTTAAAACATTGTTTTTACAAAAATAACTGTGGTTTGCCAGAACTGTGTTTTTTTTTGTACACAGAGAGAATTCCTTGGACGAGTTTTAATGACATTTTTGGAATGAAAAACTTCTTAAAATCCATGAAAAAGCTTTATAGTTTTAATGAAACTATTTCTAATGAAACTTTTTCATTAGTCGTATGAAATTTTTAATAAATAATATGAAATTTTTCATAAAATTTTATGAAAAACTACATTAATTTAATGAACAGTTTCAATGGACGAGTTCCAGTGACATTTCAATCTCATGCAAAAATTCACTGATATCATGCAGATAATTCTTTCAGGGCACGGTTGGCTATTTCTACCTGAGAAATTTTATAAAAAGTATAAAGCTTTTCATAAATTTTACGACATTGTTCATTCAATCTTCGTGGTCTTTAAGTCGTACTTACATCCCTAAGGTTAGTTTATTGACTTTTTTGATTTCGTTTTGTTAATTATTTTAAAATTTTTTTCTTTTAACCATATTACTGTCAAAATCATTAAAAACCATTTCTTTATTTTAATAAATATTTTAACAAACTGTCATCCAATTTCCAAACTACCAATTTAGACTTTATACCCTGGTATTATTATTTGTTACTTCCAATGTTGTAAACTATATTTATTAAATTGAGTTGCAGTATGCTTAAAGCACTTGTTATAAACAACAAACAAATAATAAATAATTACCTATTGTTGTTGTTGTTGTGTTCAGTGGCGGATCGGATGTTGTGTTTTTCGCGGAGGGGGGAGTTTGATTTTGGAAAATTTCAAAAACAAATTTTTGTAAACACCTACATTAAGCAAGATTGGCAACCGACTCGAAAAACGAAAAGAGATTTATTGTTTCTTTCCGTTTTGGTATCGGTATCGATATTTTTCGATGTGGATGTTACCAAAAAACTATAAGCTTTTTTAATCATAAAAAAAACTCAAATTTAATAAATTTTTATATAAAATAAGTATTTCTTAACATCAAAAAAATTTTAAGATCCAATTAATGAATTTCCATTTTAAATTTAACAAAAAGTTCAATTAAAATCTTATAACGGAGACAAAAAGAACTGCTAACCAAGGAATCTTACATTTCAAAATACAGAATTTCGATTTTTGCAACTCTTGCTCTAATTATAAGTTAAAGGTTCATTTTGATGACCTGAAAATAAAAATTAAGATTATTTCAAATTCAAACCTCTATATCTTCAGGCAAGATATGAGTGCGAAATAAAATTTGTTAGATAGATCTTTAAAATAACTTTCATTTGATACCGACTTTCATTATCATTAAATTTACATACTTATTGCTCAATTTTCACATGAAATGGGAAATTAAAACTGATTTTGTTTTAGGATTTTTATTATTTTTTGTTTTTAAGTGAATGAAAGGTATTTAAAAAACTTTTATAATAAATTAAGCTTCAAGCCCATATATTGCACCAATAGAAAACAATTAGTTAAAATTTTTAGTAAAGATTTTTTTGCTAAATATTAGCAGGGACCGTAACGGTTATAAGTGATATCAAAAAAGTTCCTTTATAGCAGTTATTTTGGGGCTTAAAAAGAAAAAAAACATCCAAAACAGTTATTTTTCAACGTAAAAGTAAAAGATCGGATGAAGAGAGTTTTATTTCGCCTTCATTAAATAAAACTCTTTTGAGGAGTTTTATTTTTTCCGTCTAAAATAAAACTCATTTGAGGAGTTTTATTTTAAAACTCATTTGAGGAGTTTTATTTTTTCCGTCAGAGAATAAAACTCATTTTATGTAAATTGACACTCAAAGCTTGCCGTTTGCCAGATCATTACAATTTGTAAGGCAGTGTAATCTCATCACTTGCATTGTAATTGAAACAATCGTCATTAAAATGAAAACATGTGGGTTTTTAGTTTGTTATTGTTTGATTCCTATTATTAAATGGTTGTTGTTTTATTTCTTATATATGTAGATATGGAACAGGAAAGCGAAGGAAGTGATAATGAGGATGAAAAAAAGCTTTCTATGAAATTGACAATTTTTCTCCAAGGCCCTTATCGATTGATAAACCTCTTTTTGAGTTCTGGGAGGCTAAAAGAATACACTATCCGTACTTGTATACATTGGCAAAAACTGTACAGTGTGTACCTGCAACCCAGGTAAGCGTGGAAAGAGCATTTTCTGCTCTTAAATTAGTATTAAGCGACCTGCGTTCAAGTCTTTCCTCAGAAAATTTGGAAAAAGTTATGTTCGTTAAATTAAAAAAATACACACATTATAGCAAATAAAGTCAATAAAAAAAGAAGAAAAAAAACAACATGAGTTTTATTTTAGACGGAAAAATAAAACTCCTTAAATGATTTTCAAAATATAACTCCTCAAATGAGCTTTATTTTCTGACGGGAAAAATAAAACTTCTCAAAAGAGTTTTATTTCAGACGGAAAAAATAAAACTTCTCAAAAGAGTTTTATTTAATGTAGGCGAAATAAAACTCTCTTCTTAAGAGTTTCATCCGATCTTTTATTTTTTCGTTGAAAAATAACTCTTAACTGTGGAGTTGAGATCGTTTTCTTAAGATCACCATAGATTCTGAAAGAGCACTTCAATACGAATCAATTGGTATATAATAGTATACGTCTCCGTTGACTCTAACATAGAGAGTTTTTGAGTTAATGTTTTCTGGATAACTGTTATTTTCGGTCTCTGAATATTAGTAAGATCAAAAAGCAGAAATACATCTGTTAAATTTACAAACATTTAGTTATATTTAAGCCAAATTTTAGTTAGTTTAAAGTATCACATTAATCTGCTAAAATCAGCAAACAAATTTGCAAAATATTAGTCGACAAAAAATATGTGAATTTTGCAGTTTTTGGTTTTATGTGAATTAATAGCTGCCCTTCTGAACTTAGCAGAAATAAGTCTGTTAAATTTACAAAAATTATATTTGAGCTAAATTTTAGTAAATGAAAAGTAACAAGTAAATCTGATAAATCAGACAAACATTTGCTAAATATTAATCGACAAAAAATGTGAAATTTATAGTGTACTTCTTATTTTTTTATTTGGAAAGTTCTGAATTTTTAATTCTAGAGAGCAAAAAAAATACAAAAAAAAATTATGATTCATAAATATATCCATTTTCGCAACCCCATAACCTCTTTAAAAACCCTGAAAGAAGTCTCATAACAATTCATTTTCCGCTTAAAGAGTTACAAAAATCCTAACAAGCTTTTCGGTGATACTCCGTAATGGAAAAAGAAAAATATTTTAAAGTGAACATGTGAAAATAAATGTTATTGTTTTCAATTTTGCCAAAAAGTCTAGGGCAACCAAAAACAATTTGATTGTGCAAACCTTTTTAAATTAACCACAATTTAATACTACATATCCTGTTTTTTTTAAATAATTTTGAGTCATATTATAATTTCTGTTTTTTTAATCGGTTTGGGGGGAGATATATCACGCTGATCCCTCCGTGGATCCGCGCCTGTTGTAGCTGCATTGGAGTTTATAGTCCATTGATGCTGCTATTTTTATTTTTTTTTCAAACTCACGATTTCAAATTTTGCTTAACAACATACGATAAACATTCAACAAAGTCTTACATATTGCCTCTAAGTATAACTTTGTAGAAAATTATTAACAAAAAAGGAAAACAGAAATATAAACGAAGATGGAAATAAATGAAAAAAAATGAAAAAAAACACTTAAAAGTGCAGAAACAAAAAAAAAATAAAAATAATAATAAATGCTTTAATTCGATTACATAAAAACGTGGATACGTGCTTTACAATTATTCGTTGGCCCATTAAATTTGTTACATTGACTCTCCATTTCTACAGAGATGCAGCGACGGCACATAAAGACTATGTAGAAGTTGCAATTTAAAAGTTTATGAGATGCGATATACTTAATTATATACCAATTGATGTTGTTGGAAATTGGAAGTTGGAAGCAATGAATATATTAAACACTCAAAAGAAAAACTTAATAAATTTTGTGAAAACTTATTTTTTATACAAACGACCCCGCTACTCACTTATCCACCACTCAATGTCCACTACAAGATTTTATAAATATGTATATGTTGAAGAAAATGACATGGCCCAGTTCAAGATCCCACCTGGACATTGATCATTTTAATAAAAGTACTTTAGTACTATCTTTGTTGTCGAAATACTTCCCTTTAATGCAAGCCCTAACACAGTGGTAGGTCAAATTTGTAGTGTATGTACATATATAATCATATATGGACTTGTATATGATCATATATGGGTATAGCTGGCCATATATGTTCATATATGGTTCAATATATTACCATATATGATCTCATATATTAACATATACGTTCGGATCCGAAATTTGAAGGTATAAGGTCGCATATTATCATATATGGTCCTATATGCTCATATATGATCCATATATGCGCATATATGATCATATAGGACCATATACCCTCAAATTTCGGATCCGAACATATATGGTCATATATGAGACCATACATGGTCATATATTGAACAATACATAAACATATATGGCCAGCTATACCCATATATGGTCATATACGTTCATATATGATTCAATTTTCACATGTGTATCCACTTTTTTATTTTTAAAACATATTAACTTTTTTGGCTTAATTTTGGTAGACGTAAGTTATTTACATATCATATTAAAAGATGAACTCGTAAGTCATCCTTTTGCGCTTTGCTGTCATTTAAATTTTATGCCCATTTCGCGCTTCTCTAATGAACCACATTTTTTCCTTTTTACACGAAATAATTGTTTAGATTTATTCTTTTTGCTTATGCTCAACAATTCTTTGATCTTTTGCGAAATGGAATGATGAATTGTGCAAAAATAATAAAATCTGAATAAAAAAAAAGAAGTTACTTGTTATTGCTGCATATTTGTTAAACAAATTGTATGCCCATATGCTGTTCAAGGTCTCATCAGTATTTATCATAAAAAATTTAGAGGAAATATCTTATTTTTAAATTTAACGTATAAAAAACTTCGTTAAAAATGCAAAACCTTAATGTACTTAAAAAACTGGGTACGGCGTTAAAATCAGCATGGCCGAGTTATTTAGCATCAGTAGTCGGTACTTTCATTTTTTTTTTTCGAGTTGCGCTGTATTATCAAAAGGGAATAAAATGATTTAAAAGTTAAGGTGTATTATTATAACCCACAATAAAAAATGAAAACAGATATGTCAAAAAAGCTAGAAATTTCGCTGATTGTGATGATTCATTAAGAATATAAAACAATGACTTTTAAAAATCTGTCTCTAGAATTAATTTTTTCTAATTCATCTCCGTTAAAGGCCAAAAGGATTGGTAAATTTTTGAATATGTTGGATTAAAAATAAAAGAACTCCTTTTCCAACTAAATTTGCTTATACGAAGCTAAATAAAGAAGTGACCGCGGATTTGGTAGCAATTATCAATAGAAAATAAAAGTATCTAAAAGTAAAGACACAATTCGTTTGTATACCGCGATTTTTAAATTTTGTATAGCAGAAATATCAAAAAAATGCAAATTTCGCTAACTTTAAGGATTTATAAGGGATATAATATAAATGACTTTTATGAGGCCATGAGGAATCGATCTGAAATTTATTCAATTATTATTAAAATTTTAGTTTTTTCAAATCCGTTTAAAACTGTGGGCTGTAGGCAAACTTGCTCAAAGAAGTCCAATTTTTCCCACAGTGCCACTCTGAAAGGGACCTGTCAATGAAAGAAATTTTAATTTATATGTAAGGGACCGCTCACTTTTACATGGCTTTGCCTAGGTAAGTGTCAATCGACAGATATTAGACACTTCGTGACGTGTTAGCTAGTGTGCCTTAAAAAAGAACTGCAAACAAATTTAAACAAATAATCCGAAGAATGAAAAAAAATAACGCTATTAACTGGTTAACAGCAAAGTGCATTTTTGCATGTGTGTTTTAAAGCAATAAAACACTATACGAAAAATATGAAAGAAAGATTAACCTGTCCCAGGATAAGACTTTTGAAGTCAATTGAATCATTTGTTAGCTTTTGTTTGAATATAAAATTTTTTATTTACACAAAAAGAACAATTTAATAAAAGTTCTTACGTGAGCGTAAAATGGTGAGTACTTGGAATTTTTATTGTGAGCGTGAGTGAGTCAAAAAATCACTTATTGACACCGCCTAATTCTAGGTACTTTAATGGCAATTGAAGGTCTCTTGTGCAAAATATTTTTTTCAAATACTACTCTGCGGTGTGCTTTCAAGTATATCATTCATTATTTGAATGACAATAACAGAAATTTATATTCAGTTTTTAAACTTTTTAAAAATGTTGCGTTTTTGACGGTTTTGAATTTTTAAGAAAATCTTAAAAATCCCAGAAGGATGTTATTTTGAAGAGCCATATACTCAAGTTATTATCGGATTTCTCTAATTAAAAATGCACTCGATTCCCATGGTTGTATTCTTTCACATTGATGCAATAAAATAATTCATAGAAAAAAATTCATTTTTGATGAAAATGGAATTTTTAGATGCATTTTTAAAATTGTTCTCCCCCTTAAAATTTCGTTAGCCACCAATCGAAACCATAATATAGTTTATAAGAAATTAAATTTCGCTTTTTCTGTGACGCGCATGACATCCTCTATTATATCCGTACAAACAAAAACATTTTTTTTTTAATAATTTGTACTTTAAATACAAAATTTTTGATTCCATTTACATAAAAAATTCATTTTTTGGACACAAACACCAAACAAAAAAAACCCACTTTTTTGTATGGAAGTTATAGATTATCTTTTTTCGTCACAGAAAACCCGAAATTTAATTTTATAACAAAATGTTCTATTTTCGATTAATAAATGTTTAAAAAATGTTAAAAGGGGAGAACAATGCAAAAATTGCATTTAAAAACTCCATTTAGATCAAAAGTGCATTATTCCAGATCAAAAAAAATAATATCTCAAATATGAAATCATATCCCATTTTATATAAATCAATATTTAATCTTATCCAAGTTAATCTCAAAATTAGGGTATCCAGTACTATCCAATTATAGCCCTGAATCATATTAATGGATTAAATTACATCAAAATTTATCTCAAAATTGTAATTGAAGGTCCTAAAATATCTCATAGGATCTATTTATATCTAGTTGAATCTAATCAGATACAAAAATATAAGCAAGTCTTACAAAAAATATTTTTTATAAGACAGTATTACTGACAGCTCATATGTCACCATATATGATTTTATATTATATATACAAATCTATTATTATATATCGCAATAGATCTATTATATCTTAATATGTATAGCATATATGCTTAATATCTTATTTTATAAAGATCGTTATATAATAATATATCATTATATATATTACCACATAAGAAACATATAATATGATATGGCTATACATGACTGCATATATAACATCATTTTATAATATATTTTAAGATGAAATAACATAAGACAATATATACATTTTTTTACTGGGAATTTATTTTTGTATTGCATAAGTGTGAAAAGGGATAATCATATGGATCGAATACTTTTTGAATCAGAGAAATCCGGTAAGAAGCTTCGAAAAGAGTTGCTTAAAATTATATACTTTAAAAATTTTTTAAATTTTTTTGGAAATTTTTGGAGTCTCTGAAGTTTTTAAAAACTGTGTGTGGAGAAATTTACAAATCTTCTCCTGTGAAATTATCATTTTGCCTCTTATGTCTTTTCGCCGCAAAGCGCTCAATATAATTTAATTTTTTTTTGCTTCTGGAAACTTTGACGCTTTCTCGGTTCTTTTTCATGTACGGCTTACATGAAGTAGTGTTCAAAACTTTATTGTTTATATCAAAACAATTGCACAGCTGAAATTCTTAAGACCGCTTTTAAGAGTATTGATCATTAAAGGTTTAAAGTAATAATATCATGAAATTTTCTGTTTCTATTAATTCACGGTTATGCGTATCTGTACTATCATGCAGTTAGTGTTTTTTCACATTGCAACTACTGTACAATTCGTGAGAAAATTTTGTGAGAAAATTTATTGCCCACAAGGTGATTATTATGTATGAGAAATATTATTATATCCTCTTATACAATTTATTATTGTTTCAATGACGAAATTAAACGTACAATTGAATGTCTTGATGGAATAAGGGTATTAAATCAAATTTAAAAACTTTTTTTTTTTTTTTTTTTTTTTTTTTTTTTTTTTTTCAATTTATAACGAGCTTTCAACCTCCGTATATTTACAAAAATAAAGCAAATCAAACATATTAGCTAGGTTGATACTAGTATTTCGATCTGGCTAAAGATCTCATCAGAACCCGAAGTTTTAGAAAAGCTAGAACCTATATAATAGGCAGAACTTTAACAAAAAACCTATTAATAATCAATTTTGCTCCATTCTTGTCTTCTTAGTAATCAACCACGTGGTTAGGTCTTTTCCTAACAAGCATCATGACGTTACTAAACTTTGAAGACCAAAAATGTTCTATTTATATAAAAAATTTTTAGTGTGTACTCTGGCTCAAGTAGTATTTTTTACAGTTATATTAGTTTTTTGTTTTTATATACATCGAGATTATTTTTATGTTATTTTCAATTTATAACGAGCTTTCAACCTCCGTATATTTACAAAAATAAAGCAAATCAAACATATTAGCTAGGTTGATACTAGTATTTCGATCTGGCTAAAGATCTCATCAGAACCCGAAGTTTTAGAAAAGCTAGAACCTATATAATAGGCAGAACTTTAACAAAAAACCTATTAATAATCAATTTTGCTCCATTCTTGTCTTCTTAGTAATCAACCACGTGGTTAGGTCTTTTCCTAACAAGCATCATGACGTTACTAAACTTTGAAGACCAAAAATGTTCTATTTATATAAAAAATTTTTAGTGTGTACTCTGGCTCAAGTAATATTTTTTACAGTTATATTAGTTTTTTGTTTTTATATACATCGAGATTATTTTTATGTTATTTTCAATTTATAACGAGCTTTCAACCTCCGTATATTTACAAAAATAAAGCAAATCAAACATATTAGCTAGGTTGATACTAGTATTTCGATCTGGCTAAAGATCTCATCAGAACCCGAAGTTTTAGAAAAGCTAGAACCTATATAATAGGCAGAACTTTAACAAAAAACCTATTAATAATCAATTTTGCTCCATTCTTGTCTTCTTAGTAATCAACCACGTGGTTAGGTCTTTTCCTAACAAGCATCATGACGTTACTAAACTTTGAAGACCAAAAATGTTCTATTTATATAAAAAATTTTTAGTGTGTACTCTGGCTCAAGTAATATTTTTTACAGTTATATTAGTTTTTTGTTTTTATATACATCGAGATTATTTTTAATAGGTTTTAATAGGTTTTTTGTTAAAGTTCTGCCTATTATATAGGTTCTAGCTTTTCTAAAACTTCGGGTTCTGATGAGATCTTTAGCCAGATCGAAATACTAGTATCAACCTAGCTAATATGTTTGATTTGCTTTATTTTTGTAAATATACGGAGGTTGAAAGCTCGTTATAAATTGAAAATAACATAAAAATAATCTCGATGTATATAAAAACAAAAAACTAATATAACTGTAAAAATATTACTTGAGCCAGAGTACACACTAAAAATTTTTTATATAAATAGAACATTTTTGGTCTTCAAAGTTTAGTAACGTCATGATGCTTGTTAGGAAAAGACCTAACCACGTGGTTGATTACTAAGAAGACAAGAATGGAGCAAAATTGATTATTAATAGGTTTTTTGTTAAAGTTCTGCCTATTATATAGGTTCTAGCTTTTCTAAAACTTCGGGTTCTGATGAGATCTTTAGCCAGATCGAAATACTAGTATCAACCTAGCTAATATGTTTGATTTGCTTTATTTTTGTAAATATACGGAGGTTGAAAGCTCGTTATAAATTGAAAATAACATAAAATAATCTCGATGTATATAAAAACAAAAAACTAATATAACTGTAAAAAATATTACTTGAGCCAGAGTACACACTAAAAAATTTTTTATATAAATAGAACATTTTTGGTCTTCAAAGTTTAGTAACGTCATGATGCTTGTTAGGAAAAGACCTAACCACGTGGTTGATTACTAAGAAGACAAGAATGGAGCAAAATTGATTATTAATAGGTTTTTTGTTAAAGTTCTGCCTATTATATAGGTTCTAGCTTTTCTAAAACTTCGGGTTCTGATGAGATCTTTAGCCAGATCGAAATACTAGTATCAACCTAGCTAATATGTTTGATTTGCTTTATTTTTGTAAATATACGGAGGTTGAAAGCTCGTTATAAATTGAAAATAACATAAAAATAATCTCGATGTATATAAAAACAAAAAACTAATATAACTGTAAAAAATATTACTTGAGCCAGAGTACACACTAAAAATTTTTTATATAAATAGAACATTTTTGGTCTTCAAAGTTTAGTAACGTCATGATGCTTGTTAGGAAAAGACCTAACCACGTGGTTGATTACTAAGAAGACAAGAATGGAGCAAAATTGATTATTAATAGGTTTTTTGTTAAAGTTCTGCCTATTATATAGGTTCTAGCTTTTCTAAAACTTCGGGTTCTGATGAGATCTTTAGCCAGATCGAAATACTAGTATCAACCTAGCTAATATGTTTGATTTGCTTTATTTTTGTAAATATACGGAGGTTGAAAGCTCGTTATAAATTGAAAATAACATAAAAATAATCTCGATGTATATAAAAACAAAAAACTAATATAACTGTAAAAAATATTACTTGAGCCAGAGTACACACTAAAAATTTTTTATATAAATAGAACATTTTTTGGTCTTCAAAGTTTAGTAACGTCATGATGCTTGTTAGGAAAAGACCTAACCACGTGGTTGATTACTAAGAAGACAAGAATGGAGCAAAATTGATTATTAATAGGTTTTTTGTTAAAGTTCTGCCTATTATATAGGTTCTAGCTTTTCTAAAACTTCGGGTTCTGATGAGATCTTTAGCCAGATCGAAATACTAGTATCAACCTAGCTAATATGTTTGATTTGCTTTATTTTTGTAAATATACGGAGGTTGAAAGCTCGTTATAAATTGAAAATAACATAAAAATAATCTCGATGTATATAAAAACAAAAAACTAATATAACTGTAAAAAATATTACTTGAGCCAGAGTACACACTAAAAATTTTTTATATAAATAGAACATTTTTGGTCTTCAAAGTTTAGTAACGTCATGATGCTTGTTAGGAAAAGACCTAACCACGTGGTTGATTACTAAGAAGACAAGAATGGAGCAAAATTGATTATTAATAGGTTTTTTGTTAAAGTTCTGCCTATTATATAGGTTCTAGCTTTTCTAAAACTTCGGGTTCTGATGAGATCTTTAGCCAGATCGAAATACTAGTATCAACCTAGCTAATATGTTTGATTTGCTTTATTTTTGTAAATATACGGAGGTTGAAAGCTCGTTATAAATTGAAAATAACATAAAAATAATCTCGATGTATATAAAAACAAAAAACTAATATAACTGTAAAAAATATTACTTGAGCCAGAGTACACACTAAAAATTTTTTATATAAATAGAACATTTTTGGTCTTCAAAGTTTAGTAACGTCATGATGCTTGTTAGGAAAAGACCTAACCACGTGGTTGATTACTAAGAAGACAAGAATGGAGCAAAATTGATTATTAATAGGTTTTTTGTTAAAGTTCTGCCTATTATATAGGTTCTAGCTTTTCTAAAACTTCGGGTTCTGATGAGATCTTTAGCCAGATCGAAATACTAGTATCAACCTAGCTAATATGTTTGATTTGCTTTATTTTTGTAAATATACGGAGGTTGAAAGCTCGTTATAAATTGAAAATAACATAAAAATAATCTCGATGTATATAAAAACAAAAAACTAATATAACTGTAAAAAACTTTTGAGTTAAAGAAAAAATTTGTCTAACAATTCATTAGTACAACAAATTTTAATGACATAAAAAAATGCTGAGATGATGACATAAAAAAATGACTGATAGTAGTAAAGTTTTGCATACAAGAAATGAAATTGCAATGAAACTACACTCAAAGGAAAAGCTTCATCATATTTATGAAAACATTCATCAATATAATGAAAGCTTCACTTTTTTTCTTATTTATGAAACTGTTTCATAAAAATATTGGTAAGGATCGGGCTCAGTTTTGATACCGTGTATTAGAACTCTATTCGACTAAAAACTTTAGTCCGTTTTGCTCTATCTCTTTTGGTTTTCAAGATATTGACCATTGTCATAAAAAAAATATTGAAGAAATACAGAAGAAGTTATGAAGAATGTTTCGTAAATATTTATGAAAATGTTCATCATATTTATGTAAACTTTATAAATATGACAATGTTTCATATATTTTATTCCAATGAAATTGTTTCATAAATACGATGAAAAGTTTCTCCCTGAGCGAAATCCAATCCAAATAAGTCGACTTAAGCCGAACGATTTATTGAGTATGACGGCTCTTGTACTCACCAAATTAGTTATATTGTCGGTTCCATGAGAAAACTTTTAAAAATGGTAATTTTTTACCTAAAGCTGTTTGATTATATTTAAATTTTGCATACGTATACGCTAACCGTTTCAGTTCCTTAAAATTGCGTAAACTTATTCCCGTTTTTAGTTAAAAAACAAATCAGAAAAGTAGTGAAAAAAATCAAAAAAATAGTAGAATTTGAAGAAGCATATTTTCTAAACTAGATGGACTATTACAAAGATTTGAAAATCATATGAAAGCTGCAATTATCCACTTTAAGTCTTGTAATTAAAAAATAACCACTTTCTTTAAAAATGTATTACTAATGCAAATGAAATTTCTGATAGCATTTTGTACTAGTTTTGAAATAGTACATCTACATTTGCATATATGACTTTTCAAAGTTCAATACTTTTAAAATTTTTTGGAATTTTTAAAAACTAGAAAACATCAACAAATACGCAATTTAACAAAATTTTCAGAAACTGAAAACGGTAGTGACTAACAGACATCTTAGAGGATATGTGTACAAACGATAAAGGAATTTAAATGATCCCCGGTCAGATTTTGGCCGATCCATCTTGAAATGGACGATGTGCATTATAGTTTTTAAATACTTTATAAATCTATTTTTTTTACAAAATTCATTTAATAAACTTTTTATAAATATCGAAAAATGATTTTGCATATGAGGTTAGGATTTAAGAAATAAATATAAAAAACAATTAAATAATAATATAAAACAAAGTAGGAAAATTTTTGTTTACAAATTTCCCAGCTTGTTATGTACACTCATAGAAATAAAGCTACAAAACAACAAATACAATACTCTGTTAAAAGATACTTTGAAGAAACAACTGCTACAATTAGTAGATCTTTTTTTAATAATTATTGATAAAAAAAAGTTTGCTATATTAGAGTTTAATATTATATTGAAAATAGCAAATTATTCAGCTAAAATTACCAACAACTTTAAATAAATATTTTTAGACTAACATATAACAACAAACAAAAGCTGTTATATCAACAACATTTTTTATATATTTACCTTAAATTTAGTAGAATGCTAATGACAACATATTTTTGTTGAAATCATAAACAGATATTTTTGCTAGATTGCTGATTTTAGAACGGCAAATTTTTATAAGCATTAAAAAATATCTAAAAAAAATGTCACATTTTTTATGATTTTTAGTTTGCTAATATTTAGCAAACTTTTTGCTAATTTTAGGATATTATTTTATTACTTTTAATTAACTAAAATTTAGCTCAAATATAACTAAATATTTGCAGATTTAACAGATTTATTTTTGCTATTCTTATCTTCCAAACAATTTTTTTAATTTTAGCAATATTTGCTGTAACGTAATTTTTGAGTAATTTTTAGTAGTTTTAGCGAAAAGTTTTACTACTTTTTCTATCAGTGTATAAAGATGAAAATAGGATTTTTTATATATTTTTCATGACTTTTTGCGTCAATGACATTTGTTTGTTATGATTTTTATGTTTTGCTTATCGAATACTCTATTTAATGAAACTGAAAATTTATTATTGCTGGTTATAAGTTGACACGTTAAATAAGTTAAAATCTTTAACAACTTGAGCACAGAATGAAAAAAAAAAAATTGTATATGATACAGAAGAATTTTATTGCCATGCTTAACTCGCGTTGTTAATTGTTTCAATTACAAGACATCAACTAATGACCATCGTTATATGATTTAAATAACACAATACATACAATATAAAATTTTAAAATCCTCAAATGTAAATTCAACCTGTGCATCTGTAGAGTTGTTAATAGTACACTCAGGGAACTTCTGTGCAAATATTTGTAGTTGTTTGTTAAAGTGAAAAAGCAATCATTTGTTGAATAAATTTTAGTTTTGACTACATTTGTTGCTCATTAAAAAAATTAAAAACCACATCAAAAGACTGTACTACGAATTTACATTTATTTTGTCTTTTATTTGGTATTTTAATTTAAAAAAAAAATAAAGAAATGAACTATTGTGAATTGTTTACTACATTTGCGGTTCATTTTTACTACATGTAAGTTGAATTTAATGATATTTAAGTCATCCTTTTTTCAAGTGAAATTACATTTGTTTTTAGCTGCATTTGCAGAGGGTTTACCTACATAATATTCTAAGTGTTACAATTACATTGCTGTTGTAACCAGCTCAGTTGCTGTAAATTGAATTTACAACAAAAAAATATTAAAGCTTTGTTGTTTGAACATCAAAATGTCATTTTTGTTGTTGCTAGATAATTTTTGCTTCAAAGTTTTTTTGTCTCTAGTTATTTACCTAACAACTTTTATTGTTTGGTTTTGCCCAAAAGGTTTTTCTTTTATTTTCCCATTGTTTTAGATTTCCGTTTCATCGGACTTAAAGTTTTGTATTTAATTTGTAGTTACTTTAAGTTTACATTTTGCAGTTGCGGTTATAAAAATAGTAGTGCCCGTAATAAAAGCTGAAAAATTTATCCGAATTATTTTAGAATCAAAACAATTATTATATACGCGAATAGAGTAATTTGGTAGTTTTTGTCCTGCAAATTAATTTTTCAATCGGACCACTTCTCTTCTGTTAATTGTAATTTTTTTCTAAATTGCCATATATTTATTTGGTCATAAAATAGTAGTGGATTTAATTTAGTTATTTATATAAAAGAGTTGCGTTATAACTATATATATAGTGGGGAGCACTCGTGAGTACATGTAAGTATTTTTTTACACCTTAAGATTTAGGCCGAAAAATATTTGACACTAGAACTAAAGTATACTTTTCTAAATGTATAAGGTACGCTGAATCCAAATCTGGTCTCCGAAGCACTATGCGACATCCGGCGTCCAAGCTATATTAATGGGATTATTTTCATATAATGTTATATATCGATGGAAAGCTTATCATAAAAGGCACAATGTAGTGCAAAAATAATTACTTCGCCGCATATAAGAAAATAATATAAAATACAAAAAACCAGGTTTTTACTGATTTGTGTATGGCAGCCCACCATACATTTACGAATTAATTATTTTTTTACATGACCGCAAAGTACCGTAAAATATATTAAGTTTGATAGCCATATTGCCTAAATTTGAGGCGAAGGGTTGCCACCATAATGCAAAAAATTTGGTTACGTAAAAAACCCGACAAAACTCGAAATAGCTGGAGTATCGTAAAGAGAAAAAGCACGTGTCCGCTAAAACTTAATTAGGATCAATATATATTAATTTGCCAGTCAAACCACAATACATGTCCATATAAAGTACCCACAAATTAGCACATTTTTCACAACAATCAATAACTATAGACAACAACAAAAAAGGTACCAAACAAAGGTACCAGGAGATAGCTTTTGAAAATTCTTACCCGAAAATATAACATTTATATATAGTTTCTTTGGATCAAAATGCTAAATAAATTCCAAAAACCAAAAAATGGGTAATTTTCTACCCCACATTTAACCACATAAATCCTTACTATGGCCAATAATCTTAGGAACCCCAACATTAGAATTTTTTTTCTCCACAAAATATCCATATTTTATCAAAATCGTATCTTATCTTACAGAAGACCTTCCTTGTAAGACCTTCGAACAGAATTTTTAAGTAGAATCAACAGAAAATTTATGCTAAAAAGAACTTTCCAGGTCCATATTTATTACTGGGAGTATAGGTGGTTAATAAAGACTACTTCCTTGGTAGGGAGTAATGATTTTTGGTCGCTTTTTGCTCTATCTCGTTTAGTTTCCGAGATAGTATAGAATATTTTATGAAAATTAAATAAAAATTTAGAGAAAAGAACGCCATTTACAAGTGACACTGATGGCGGAGACAAAAGTTTTTATTTTTTTAACAATCGTGGTTTAAATTAACTGGAAAATTTGTACGAACTACTAAACATTAGGTTGGAAAATTAGCTCAATTACAGCAGAAAAGTGTTCTTGTTGTAAAATACGATAACTAATAACTTTAGCTAAATAAAGGAAATAAGCTATAACAACAGAAAAAAATAGTGCAACTGATTTGGAACCCATCCCACATACGTTTTTACTAACTCTTTTTTATGACTGTACCCAGCAAAAATGGTGATTACCCAGAAACGCTTCCGGAAGGCATTATTTGATAACGAAGCGCTTCCAAAGCAAATAAAGATGGCATGATTTTTGTTCGCGATGTCCCATTTGGTATGTCTCTTTTAAAGCGCTTCTTTCATGTGCTCTTAGAAGCAAAAAATTCATGCCTTTTTATGCAATACGAAGCGCTTTTTGTATGTTGACAACATTAATGCTTCATGGTATGCATACTTTATTGCTTCATTGTAAGCATTATTCACTGCTTCGAAGAAGACATTCTGGGAAGCACGACAGAATGCCTTCCCTAATTGCTTTATATTATGCAAGAAGGTGAAGCGCTATTTTGGAAGCATAGAAATGTAGTTACTGCTTACCAAATCAAGGTTATTTTTTGCTGGGTAGCCATTTATATTGAGCATTTGCATTTTATTTCAACGACTAATTTTTCGATAGTCTACGATTTGGATAAAAAAAAATTAGTATGTTTGGCAGTGAATGCATATTTTTAAAACGAGTTTTTTTAACTGTGGCAACCGTGAAGCTTTGAAAGATCACGACACTAGAGGTTGGGACATCATTTAACTTTTATTGTGTGAAAGATATTAAAAAACTTAGTTTTGCATAAATAGTAATAGTGCAAATTTAAAAGTAGAATCTCTTTTTTGAGATATCTGCAAAAAAAATGAGTATGAGTCTGGAAAAAGTACTTTTTTACTTTTTTGGCAAAAATCAGTTAAATTCCGGTGACATACTACACATATTTTTAGATATCTCAAAAATTAGTAGAGATTCCATTCTAAAAGTTTCAGGGTGTTTAGAATATGTGTGTAACTACTTGTATAAAAACTATAAGAAAAATTAAAATCCTGCGGGTTTTTTTTTTCAAAAAGTTATTTTGAATTTTTTTATACAAAATATTAAATTTTTATTTTTATTTTACAATTTCTGAGCATCAAAATTTTCACTATTCCTATGCAAAAATAATTTTGTCACAATTTTCTCACCTAACAAATAATGTGACCATTTAAATGATGTGCCAACAACTTATTTTTCAGGGTTGCCATATTTTTCAAATTATATAAATCGTTTTAGAAACATGCATTCACTGCAAAACATACTCACTAAATTTTATTAAAATTGAAGATCATTGAAAAATTAGTCGTTGAAATATAATGGAAATGCTCAATGTCCCAGTGTAGAAACAGTAATGACACGTCATTACTTTGCTCGCTACCAGTAATGACATCAGCTGCTTCTCTGCATTACTTTAACACAAATAATAAGGACTTACTGATAGCTTTTCATTTTCCTATTATTTTAATACAAAAAATTATTTTATCATATTATAAAGTATTGATCTTAAAATTTTTTGAAAATTTATATTAAGATTTTTTACTTTCTTCAACTCTTGTAGTTTTCAAAATATAACTATTAATTTTTGATTTTTTGTAAGCTGGAAAGTGAATTTGATTGAAATCAAACAAATGTTTAAGTGATATTTTTTGACAATAATTTTTATTGTGTACAATATGTCGATATAGCGCAGATGCTAGAGCACTTGACTGGCAACTTGGAGTCCCAAGTTCAAATGCCGTTTTTCAATAAAAAAAAATATTTTTTTTTTTTATTAAATTCAGTTTTTTTTGAAAATTAATTTTTAGACTCATTATTTTTGTCCATACTGGTAAGCATATAGGTAACCACATATTTTTTGATTTTTTAAGGCTTTTGTGATGATTTGTCATTATTTTGCGCGATATACCCATATAAAAGTAATGAGATTTGTAA
This sequence comes from Delia radicum, assembly GCA_021234595.1. NCBI lineage: Eukaryota > Metazoa > Arthropoda > Insecta > Diptera > Anthomyiidae > Delia > Delia radicum. The sequence goes on from CM037851.1 coordinate 217,413,784, forward strand.
CCACAATTGTAAGCACTTGCCATTACCTAAATATGTACTTATATAACAACTTCCCTTCACCCTGGGTACGCCACTGGTGGCTGCCGTTGTACACTCAATAAAATACGTTAGTAAAACATCTTGTAAATAAGGTAAACTATTTTTCAGGACGTTAAGTCATAGTCGTATGTTCTGTTTTATTAAACTTATAAAACATTGTAATACACAAAATTGAATTTGAAATAAAGAACAATTAACTAACTAACTACTATTTTTCAGAAATTTTTTTGCTAAAATTATGTTTTAAACTAAAATTTTAGTTATACTTAGTCAGCACTTAACTGTTTTGAACTAATGTTTTACTAATATTTGACTAATGTTTTACTAATTTATTTTGCTAAAAAAAAATGTGCTGATTAGCACATCAATATTGTGAACGACAACCAGATGTCAAGATGTAGCAGTGACGAGGAAAATTATACTAAAAAGTACAACTCTAGTAAGACACATAAAAAAAATCAACCATGGAAGATTTTGTATCTGTTTTTTCATACATAAAACAAAATTGTGGATTGAAACAACTTAAATTTTGCGTTTTCACCGGCTTGTTAAAGTAATTGTCTATTAATTAAATAAAAGACAAAATATAATATTTAAATTTAAAAAGAATAAATGTGTATTTGTAGTCAAATTGAGTGGTCAAGTTGATAACAAATACACAACAGGTAGACAGACTAAAGCGAAAGACAAAGACATACATCTTAGGTAGATTTTTATGTTTCCTTTTTCTTATTGCAAAAAAAAAGGGTTGTATATGTTACATTTTGTTATTTTTTCGTTTCGTTTCTATAATTCTCTGCGGCATTAGCGTTCCTTTAAAATATAGCATCATTGAGATAACCATTGATGCAAGTAGTTGAAAGATAATTTTGTTTATGTTATATATAATTATTTCTATATATTTGCAGATATTACATTAATTCATGTCGTCAATGTGGGAGTATGAAAATTTTTATATTTTGTAACGTATTGTAAATTATTTTAAAAAGAATCACAAAAATATGTTTTATGATTTTCAGCAAAATAAATTAACTAAAGCAAAAATTTTCTACAAATTTTTTGAGTTTTTTTTCAATCTACTAATATTCAGCAAAAATTTTATAAATGTTTATCAAGGGTTTTTTAATTTCTAATCCACTAAGTTTTAGCAAAACTATTGCTGAATCTACTAATTTTGTTGCTAAAAATCAGCTCGCTGATTTTCAGCAAAAGATTTTGCTGACATTAGCAATTGTTTTGCAAGCACCCTCCTGACTAAAATTTTGCTGACTCAGCAACATTTTTTGCTGTCTTTCCTAACTTTTTTATTTGAGTGTACTTTATCTTCTTTTGAAACTGTAAGTAGCCAGTTGGTGTTGTTTGCTATTTGTAGTTTTGTTGCTACTTCTAGCATTTAAAGTTCCTATTGTTTAATTGTTAGTTGGTTGACTTGTAATGCTATTTTCGGTTTGTCTTACTCAAATTGCAATTGTTTGTTACTGTGTTGCTGATGGTGTTGTTATGTTGTTGCCGTTGATATTTTTGTTGTTTACTTAACTTCTTGAATGGCTGATGCTGTGTTGTCGAGAAGTGAAATTATGTGAAAGTAGCATTCGTTTTTAATACTATTTTATTTACTTGAAGGGTTCATATTGTATTACTTTGAGGTACTTTTTTCGTTGCATTATACTATTTTATTTCTTTTTTTTTTTTGTTTGGTTGTTGGTCATTATTTAAAGCTGATTAAGTATATTGTCAACAGGTTTCTTTTTTTTTTGCAATTTGAATACAGTGAAAAAAAAAAAATACAAATAATATGAAGATGACAATGATGATGATGAGTTAGAGTGTTAGAGTTAAAGAGTTTTTAAAATTTTTTCTATTATTTCATATATTTTTTTATTGAAAATTTTCATTTTGGGGGAGTGAAAATGGGACATCTCCTGGATCCGCGCCTACACTTATAACTAAACGTCACATCTCATTTGATCCGAAAAATGCCATACATAAGCTGATCTCATGGGATCTAATCTCATATAGTTTGATCCAAAAAATGGGTCTAGTTAGTTAGTTAATTGTTCTTTATTTTTCTTTTGAAAATAAGTGGTTAATATGTTGATTACTTCATTTTCATTTAATGATAGTTTTCCAAAACAATGTAATCGAATGTGACGCAGGATAGGGCAGTAGGCTAAAAAGTGTATTAGGTTTTCTTCCTCTTTAAGGTTTCATAATGAGCATATTTTGGATCTCTGTTGCTGGAATCTAGTTGCATTTAGTTCGATAAGATCGCATCGGGCTTTAAATATCCAACTGACTATATTTATATTGGGGATTGTTTCAAAGTAAAACTGTGGGTTTCCATAATTTAATTGTTTATAAAAGCGGTTTGTAGCAGAGGCTTGTTGAAGAAACGTTTCTTTTATGTTATTTTTTTATAGTAGTAAGCATTTCTGATCTTAAAAATTCCCAGTCTTCTTTGGTTGAACAATCTATGATTTGAATTGTGTTACAATCTTCAGATAATTTTTGAATATTTTTATTCCAAAATAAATGTTTTTGTATTAAAATTTTGGATAATGATTTGGAAGGCGATGGTTTTTGTATGAAAATAATGTTTTGATAATATATCTCAGGTGCAAGTCTAAGGTGTATATGTGGCTATTTTCTAAATTTGTTTCTAGCATTAATACATACTTTGGTGTAAATGATGGTAACTTTAAAATCTTTTTTAAGAAAAAACGTTAAAGTTTGTCAACATCATCGAAAAGTGTAAAGCCCCAGATTTGAGCGCCATATGACGGAATAGCTCTGCACACAGACTGAAAAAGATTCCATTTCGCCTTAAATGTTATGTTCTTTTTCTCTAGGAAGTTATTCCATGTAGCATTAATATTGTTTTTTGTCGATACATTTCTTTTCTCCAGATGTTTGCTAAATGACATTTTTGGGGTAAGTGTTACTCCTAAATATGTATATTCTGAGGTTAAATTTATTGGGTTACCATAGAAAAAGAATTTTTCACGATTAGATATCTTTCCACCTTTTCGAAATATCATCATTTCCGACTTGCTTAAACTAACTTCAAGGTTCCAAGTTGTACAGTAAATTTCAAGTTTCCTGATCATATTCTGCATTGTTGAAATATCGTCAGCTAATATAACAATGTCATCAGCATATAATAATAATTGCACATTTAAACCTTGTATATTAACTCCTACACTTATAAAATCGTGTAAATCGTTCAGATACAGTGAGAAAAGAGTTGGTGACAATAAACATCCTTGCTTTACCCCAGATGATGTGTCAAATTTTTTCAATAAATCTTCTCCAGTCCATATGGTGAAATTAGTTCTGCTATATATGCTTTCGATCATATTTACCATTTTCGACGATATACCGGCATTGTGAAGCTTGTAAATAAGAGATTTTCTTGATATTTTATCACAGGCAGCAGTGAAATCTACAAAAAGGCATATAGTTTGGGTTTTCACTGAATTTTATGCTTGCAATTGCTGCTAGATTGTAAATGTTGTCTGCTGTAGAATATCCTTCTCGAAATCCAGCTTGATATTCTGTAATAACGTTACGTTTTTCCAACCATTTATTCAATCTATTATTTAGGATTCCCATTAGAATTTTTGCAATAGTATTCATAAAAGAGATTCCACGATAATTACTGACCAAGCCTTTGTCGCCTTTTTTTAATATCGGGAAAATAATGCTAGTGATGAATTTTTCATCTAATTAGCTGTTTCAAATAATATGTTGTAAGATTTAGTGAGTTATTTTATAAAAGTATCAGTTGCATTCTTAAAAAATGCATATGATATCCTATCTTCACCCGGCGCCTTATTATCTTTAGCTTTTGCCAAAGCATATTTTATTTCTATTGGTGAAATAGCTTCGTCTAGGTCAGGGTCTATAATGGGTCTATTAAATATCATCAAATTGTATATAGTTTGATACAATTTTATCTAATGTTATTTAATTAAAACAAAATAATAAAAACTGAAAATGTTTTAGAGATCAGTACTTTTTATTTTAATCTAATTAAGTACTACTTGTAATTCATTTATAAAATATATTTATTTATTTATTTGGTTTTTTTTTTCAGTACAACAAGATTGAATCTTATAATTATAGTACATGAATAAAATATCCCAATTGATTCACAATGCTTATCAATGACAGTAGTGTATCCAACTCTATTGATTCATTGGAGCATCGTCGGAATGTGGGTTGTGTGACACTTTTCTATCGATATTACCATGGGAGATGCTCATCTGAGATAAGTGAACTTATTCCACGAGCCCGAGTTTTTATTCGTAATACTCGCTTATCTTTGTAGTTGATTGTCCTGTGTTTCGCACAACGCATTACAGAGAAAATTCGTTTTTTAGTCGAACGATTCGTATGTGGAACAAACTTCCCGCAGAAGTCTTCCCTGTTACTTACAATTTAGAAAAATTTAAATCAAATATCCACAAACACTACTCCCTCTTTCCTCCTTCCCATACCTTATTTTCCTGATCAATACAATGCACTGCATGAGTAGGGGGCATCCCCTGAGTATTGGTTAAATTATAAAAAACAAAAAAAAAAAAAGAGAGAAAAACATTGAAAAATTAAAGTTATTCAAAAAATTAAAAAGTAAATTTTTGAAGTGCATTGCTTTGCTGGCTTGTTGTATGTTTTGTGGTAATAAATTCCAAAGACGAGCAGAATGTACATGAAATTGATATTCAGAAACAAGAGAGTGATGTCTAGGAAGTATTAACTTTTTTCCCCTATTGGATCTTGCAAATCGAATTTGATCAAAAATATATTTTGGCTTTTGTGTGTATATAATTTTATGAAGAAATCTCCTTAGATTGTAGACATATCGTACAATATTATTAAATAGAATATTAAGTCGACGTTTGCTTGTGGCGTCACAATTTGCGAAGAGTTCGCAGTCGTATAAAAGACCAGGAATAACGCAGGTCTTAGCTAGAAGCAATCTTACATTTAATGGAGTGAATGATTGTGTAGACCATAGTGTTCTAAGCTTGGCATATGTTTGACCAACTAACGAGTTAATATGGTTAGTCCATGATAATGTGCTATTAAATACGATGCCTAAGTTTTTAGCCGATGGGACAATTGAAATTTTCTGGTTGTTAATAAGGTTTTCTTTATCAATTTCTGGTTGCATGGACCTCTTATGTATAACGAGACATTTGGACTTATTAGGGTTTAAACAAAGACCATTTGCGATGGCCCAGTGATGAATTTTATCCAGATCATAATTCAGTTTATCGATGTTCTCCTTAATTATATAAATATAATTTTAAAAAATAATGTTAAATCTAAAAATGTATGCATTTTATGGACCTGAAGTAGGAACATATAATAAATCTAAGACGCTAGATAACAAAAACAGCATTTACCGAGGAAAAAAATCAAATTTTTCGTTTGCAAAATTTTCAAGTAGAATATTTTTTAATGAGCAGAAATAAAGGGAAAACTTTACTTTAAACGTCATTGTTATACAACATTTTTTTTTATGAAGAATAAATCTCGCTTTTTAGTACTTCAGCAATTTCAGATTATTCAAAACAACAATTTTGTTAACCACAAAACGCGATCAGTGGTAGAAAATATAAATGGGACACAATGAATATGAATTGGATACTTTTAACGGTTGATTAGATTTACACAAAATCTTACACACATGTTGGTGTTAGCACACACATGTTGGTGATAATAATAGCTCTCACAGGAGCAGATATAGGTTGAGATAGCTCAGATAGTAAATTGGTTGACTGACAACTTAGAGGCCCGGGATCGAATCTAGTGTGGGCACATTTTATTAAAAACACATGTTTTCGATAAAAAAAAATATTTTTCTTTTGAAATTAATTTTTTTTTTTTAATTTCTTTTTATACTCATTATTCTTGTCCATACTGGTAAGAATAAAGGTAACCTTATATTTTTCTATTTTTAGTTAGGTATTAAGTAATTAAATATCATTATTATGTGCGACATCCCCATAATAAGATTTGTAATGACAATTGTAGGTACTTGCCGTTACGAAATATGTACTTATGTAACCACTTATATGGTAATGCTTTTCTATACTTTTATATTATTTAATTAAACTTTTCACTAATATAATAAAGCATTTTTTAAATCTTGAAAATACTAGTCAGCATTACTTCAAATCCAATAATACTTTAACACTCTTGTAATAAAATTTAAAATGTTTTCTATATTTTTCAATTTTGTGTCTCTTTTTTTCCAAACAATGAAAGTTTCACTTTCAATAAATAAATACCCACAAATAAGGGTTCAAAAGGTTCAAATCTTGTGTAAACATAATTTTCATTATCTTGTCACTCCTACGAAACAAAAAATTAGCATTTTAGGGTCATTACTTTTTTGTGAAGTAATCGAAAAGTAAAGAAAATGTAATCACAGGTTTCAAAATCTGGTAGTCAAAAGTTAGTAATTGCTTGGTTAACGATTACAGGTTTTGTGTTGTGAAGTTTTGTTAAATAAAAGTAAACATTTGGTAAAATCAAAGCAGAAACGACATTACATATGCAAAATCAATTACACAGGTCGACAAAATTAAACTTTTTGTAAGTTACACCAACATGATGTCTTTCAAAATGAGTGGTAGAATTGATTTGAATTTTTAATTTTTGGTAGATTTTTTTCAAAATTTTAAACTTTTTAAAATTTCCAAAGTTTTCCATTAAAAATTATTTAGAGTGTATATAAAAACGTGTGTGCTTAACTTAAAAATAATTTTCGGTACTTACCATGCAAAGTTTAAAAGGCTGAAAAGAAAAAGAAATTTTTTATTAGTTCTTTTTGTTTGAAAAAAATCTGAATTGATAAATTGCTACAGTCAAAATAATACAGCTAAAATCGAAAAACATGCACCAAAAATAGAAAAATACACAAATCGAGTTCAGGCTGTAGCCCTAACATATCCCTTGTATACCAATTTTTAATAATGTGAAAGAATAGAAAATTTGTTGTACCAGATTTGGAACCCGGTGATAACAGCCAATAAATATTACTTTTTATAAACCATTATGAAATAGAATTAATCAATTTTAAATATATCGATATTTCTGAAAATGTATCAATATTTCTGGAAATTTCGCGAAAAAAAAATTCAAGAAAAAACAAACATTTTTTTATGACAAAATGAAGAAACTAAAGCTTCGTGGAAAAAAGTAGAAAAATAATTTCGATAAAATATTAGACGAAAAAAAAAAAAAAAATTTACATAAATAATATTTACGTTTTTTTTTTAATCGATATATTTTTCAGCATTTTATATCGTAAATGTCATTACCTCTACAATGACGTCATAATTTTTATAACTGCGAATTATAACAAGTGCAAGCATTGGTGATGAATGTGACAAATTTTGTATACTCTCAATCCATTGGGATGAAAAACAAATTTTTTCACAAAAAAAAATTTCGAGGAAAAAGTTTCACAGAAAAATTTAAAGCAAAAAAAATATTTAGCGTTTTTTAATGATAAATTTTCATTACTTATATGTACAATGAACTCATAATTTACATACCTATGACCTACATTTCAATCATAACTTTTGAGACCGTCAATCGGTTTTTATAATTTTCTATAACAACGTACACTCTCCTGCTCATTGTCAGTTTTTTTTCGGTTTTATATGGTTGGCCTTTAAAAATATTGACAAACTGTGTCTTTTCTTGATTTTTGACGAGCATTAACAATTCTTGTAAATCAAGCGAAATCAAGACGCTCTGGCAATCCTAATTATCCCAGAGTGAGGATAAAAGGCTAAGTCCACAAATATTCAATTGAAGGGCATATTGTAAAAACTTGATAAACCAAATATTAATCAATGGATGTCTAGAAAACAGGGAAAATCCATAAAACGATAAATGTGGCTCATCAAGTTTTTGCAATAAGCTCTTCAATTGTAATTTAAGGACCTTTTGTAAGGATCTAAAAAATTGTCTCTTATTTTTAGTTGCCAACTTTTTGCCGCCTGAATTTTAGAATAAAAAAAATTGTGGGAGGTTGGTTATTTCTGATATTTAACAATCCATAATATCATTTAATTCGTCAACTGAACGTATTGCGAAATGCAAACAAAAAACTTAACATTTAGATCGGGCGATTTGTCGCCTTTAGACTATTTTTTGTGGGGCTATGTTATGGCTCATGTCTATAGGGACAAGCCCGCAACGGTTGACGCACTGAAAGCCAATATTGAAGAATTTATTCGTGAGATACCGGCCGATATGTTGGTGAGAGTAAGCCAAATTTGGACCCGGCGTATAAACCATTTGAGGCGTAGCCGTGGTCAACATTTACATGAAATCATTTTTAAACATTGAATTATATAGATCGTTCTATCGACTTAAATAAAGCTTTCATACATTCATCTAAATTTTATGTGTTTTTTTTTTTAAATTAAATCCAAAAGCTCTTAAAAAATCACCCTTTATAGGTGTCCTCACAAAGGGACAGTGAGCGGTAATGTGTTCAAATCGCCCACTTAACTCTTTTCATATTCTTATTTCACTCTTATTGAAAAGCCTTTAAATATTTTCTCCTAAGCTAATTATCAAATGATTAGCTTTATTTTCGTTCTAATTAGTTACAAAAAATACCTTTAGGAACGTGTTTAAGATAAATATTTAAACATCTTTAAAATACTTTAAAATCTGTTATAATTAATTGAACTATTAAATCAAAACGAGTATGAAATCTTAACATTTTTAATAACATTCAATTAATCAAATACTTAACTAACAGTTTGTGTTATACTTTGTTAAAATTTCCTTTTAGCCTTTCAAATGAAAAAAACACAATAAAAAAAAAAAAACAAAAAAATCCTGAAGCTGTAACCCATCAACAACAGCATCAGCAAGTAATGTCTATAGCAAGCAACATTATAAACATCCTTTAGATGAATAACCAGAAAAAATATATAAATCATTTAATACCAACAAAATTATTTCAAGTAATTGTACTTCATTTATAAACAACAGAGCCGAGTGCTTAATAATAACTACAGTACAATAACCCAGCAACAACTTTCATTACCAAATAACTGGTTATATTATAATAATGCAAAGCCTTGCCCAATTTACCACTTAGAGTCTAAATTCATTACAAAATTTTTCTTGAGTTTTTGTTTTAATGCAGAAAATCTTATTCTAGACATCGAAAAACACAAAATTATCCATTGCTAGCCTTTAAAGTTTGCTTTTGCTGTTTTATGTCTATATGTAAGTTTTGGATATTTAGGTAGCACTTAGATCAAAAGCAAACTTTGAAAAAAAAAATTACTTGACCCTTTATTCGTAACATAAAAGAAACCACAATTTGACATTTAGAAGTCGGACGCGAAAACCGTGCCGACCGGTGTTATATTTGTTTGGCGAGGATTTTTTCGAATCGTGTTAACCCTATGTGGATCAAATTACATAAAATAAAAATAGTTATTTTATTATGAAGTGGAATTTTGTTTCATCAATTTAAAAGCTTTGCAATATTGTAGTCATAATTAAAGTTACGTTTCATGAATACTTTAAGACTTTTTAAATAAAAGTAAAGATAATTATAGTCTTGTCAAATTAAGGTGATATTTTTCGGAAAATTATGCAAACTTTGATGAAAACGTAACAATTTTGTTAAACTTTTGACAAAATAATCAATTTTTGACAAAATAATCAATTTTTGACAAAATAATCAATTATTGACAAAATAATCTATTTTTGACAAAATAATCAATTTTTGACAAAATAATCAATTTTTGACAAAATAATCAATTTTTGACAAAATAATCAATTTTTGACGAAATAGTCAATTTTTGACAAAATAATAAATAATAAAAATGTTCTGGAAAGGAGTCGATCCACACACAAATTATAAATTTTTTAATTTATTTTTTTCGACAACTCCAAATTAGGCATTTTGAAATATCTTTCAAATTAATTAAAAACCTAACATGTTTTTGTACTTTTTTTTTGAAATTTTCCAACACGTTTTTGCATTTTTCTCAAATTTGTGCTTCATTTTTGAGTCCATGTTAAAGTGGGTTAATGATATCCGATGAAGTCAGAATTACATATTTGAATAATTTTGAGTATATTAAAGGAAAAAATTAAATAAAAAATTTCATTTTTCGAAATTCTGATTTTGTGAATTTTTAGTAAAATCTTTTTAAACACTTTTTTTAAAAATGGACCACTTTCGACCAAAGTCCGGCACGGATTTACGTTTTCTAAAAACAAAAATCTATTTATTATATTTGAAACCAATTGCAGTAACACTGTGGGTGGAATGAACGTAACGCGACAAATTGTATAACGATAATTAAGCGCTACGAAATTAGCCGCCAAGTTAAATAAGATAAAACGAAATAATACCCAAAGGAATATAATGAAATAAGTCCCAAATTAAGGGCGGTCCCATAATTAGCCGACATAACAAAGAAAACACAACAAATTTGGAAACTTTTTATTTACTTCTCAAGATAATCTCCCTCTTAGCTCGATACAGAGATATTCAATAGCTTCGATACCCTGTTTATAGTAACAACTGTCTAGCTTCTTAAAATAGCCGTCAACCGCAGACTCCTTCTATTCATTGTTGGCAAACCTTTTACCATCGAGCCATTTTTTTAAGTTTGGAAATTAAAAATGAATCCGAGGGAGCTAAATCTGGCGAATAAAGTGCGTGATGAAGCAATTCGAACTTAAATTCATTGATTTTGGACATCGCAATAGTGGATGTGTGAGAGAACTGGTGGATTGTCCGGATGAAACAACACTTCCTTTTTCGCCAAATGCGGCCTTTTTGCCTTAATTGCATCACTTAAACGCTACAATAAGTTAGCTAATACTCGCCGATGATTGTTTTTTCTTTTTGAAGATAATCAATACAAATTATTCCACGTGCTTCTCAAAAAACAGACGCTACGTCCTTTCCTGCTGATCTAACTCTCTTCGCCTTCTCCCATTCAAGTCCACTGAATTGACTGTTCATTTATCTGTTCATTTACCCATATGTTCATTTACCCATATCTCATCCAGGGTTACGAATTGAAGCAAAAACTGGCTTTCTGTGGTGAAACGTCGACAAATACTCAATTGAAACATCTTAAAGACGCTGTTTTTGTTCTGTTGTGAGAAAATGCGGTACCAATTTTGCGCACAGCTTTTAAATTTTCGGTTGATATACAATGTGTAGCACTTTTTTAAATATCTATCGTTTCAGCCGGCTCACGCACATTCAGCCGACGACTATCCAATACCATTTTGTGAATTTTAAAAACCGTTTCTGGAGTAGACACCTCAATTGGTCGACCGCTACGGTGTTCGTCTTGGCAGCTTGTACGTCCTCGTTTAAAATCTGCCACCCAATATTTTATAGTTGTAAACGAAGGAGCAGACCCCCCATAGTAGAATCTAGCTAGGCTTTAATATTGGTTGGACTGAGGCCTTTCAAATGAAAGGTGACCAATTGTGTTCATGTTTACAAATTCAAAGAGATCGTTTATTTTTGATGGCTCAAAAAAAAACACTAAACAATTTTTTTTTTTAAATTACTGCCGTCACAATTATGTATGTCAGTTCGTGTCATTTTGGGACCGCCCTCAAATGCAATAACCCTTTAACAAGAATTCAAAAAAGGCCAAATATTAGATTTTAGTTCGTAATGAAAACCCACAAAAAAATTTCAAATAACTTCCAATGAAATTAACACCGAAAAATTTAAACTAAGCCCAAAATAACTACGTTAAAAAAATAATTTTTTAAAAACTCATTTTTTCATTTTTGAAAAATCGCCACAAATCTTTCCATTGTCATTGTAGCTATTGTGAACAGCTAGACAGTGTTTAGGCATAAGACATTCTCGTTTTTATTATTTTAAAATTGTAATAACTCGCGTTTTTATGGACGTTTTAACATTTAGAAAATCATTAAATTCAAGAATGCGCCGTGGGATATAATTTTGTATAAAATTTCCCCTGCAGTGTTTTTTCATTTATTTTTCTTTTTTTATTGAAGACCCGCAGGCGAAGACTACACTTATGAAAAAAAAGGTTAGTTCAAAAGTAGGTTAAACGCGTTCCAAGTTAGTGTAGCTAGTTTTTGCGGTTGTTATCGTTTAAAATTTTTATTAGTTATCTCATTTTATCTCAAGAACAAATTTCACCCGTATTTGTACTAATTTTCGATTTAAAATTTAATAATTCGTGTTTCTCAAATTTACAAATTTTGCCATTTAATTTAAACCACAATTGTTTTTCAAACCATTATTTTTTTCTGCCACCGCTATCAGTCTGACTTGTAGATGACGTTCTTTACTCATAATTTTTATTTTATAATTATTACATAGGCTATATCTCGGTAACTAAGCGAGATATAGCCAAGTGACTCAAAAATCATTACTCCGTAACTAATAACGGAAATGTTATATTGATTAAGCTAAGAAATTCTGTTGATTTAGTAAAATTCTTTATTAATTTAACTAATTTAGTTCCTCAAAAGTTTAGGCCCCATAAATTTAGCAGGCTGTGATTCGCAACTTCATTGAAAATTCTGCTGGAGTAAATTGAAATACAATTTCGTGTAGGTACCACATTTGGTATTAAAAATCGCTGATATTTTAAATACCATATTCAATGCCAAATTTTCGCATGCAGTGATCTTTCTTTAATAATTTTTATAGTTACTCAAGTGCCGCAAACGAAAATTTGGTATCAAAAATAGCGGTGATTTTTAATACCGAATTTTCCAATCATTATTAAAAATCGACGATACTTTTAGTACCAAAGTTGATACAACATTTTCTCATGCAGTTTATGCAGTACTTTGATAAAACGCTGCAACTGACAAATTATTTTCGCTTGCTGTTTATTACTTAAAATCATCAATGAAAAAATTCCCAAAAAACATAAAAGAATCCCCAAACTCAATTTTTGTTCTTTTTATGGTCTTTTTTTCATTTAATGGTTTTGGGGGTTATTTCATTGGGGCTAATTTCGTAGTGCCGATAATTTTGGCATACTAAACTACTGCGCATACTCAAAACTTTCATTTGAGATAATGTTATGGGTTGAATTTGGGCGTACAACATTTTTTGTTTTATGGTTGCGATTTTTTTTTAAACTAATAAGATAACTTTACCAACATTTTGCTGGGATTGCGTAGAAGCCGAAGAACAACACAACAAAAAAAAGAATTAAATCGTAATTATTATGAAATCCTAAAGGCTCACTTGACTTAATGATTGTTGTACTACTTGTGGTATTTTTAAATGCTGAGACTTTCTAAAGCCAGATACATATACACATTTCAACATTAGGGTACACAATTTGTGTCAAAATTTGTTATTCGATATTTCGGATCGGAGAGTATGTTTTAGGCAAAACGATAAAACTGTAAAAAATATATTTACTGCATGAAACTAAACGGCATACTCTGCAATAGAAAATATGTTATAAATGTATTTATTACTTCCCAGTGTAGAAACGGTAATGGCATTGCCTTTACATTTCTCACTACTAGTAATAACACCACCTTACTGTCTTCATTACTTAAACACAAATAATAAGGATTTAATAACTAGTTAATTTTCCCATTGTAGTAATAGAAAAAATAATGCGTTAACCATAAACTTAACTTATTTGTATCATTTAATGATATCAATAGTAATGATATAGTTTTAGTCTCATTATTATTTCAACTCTAGTAAGTACATAATTAATTACTTATTTTTGATTTTTTGTAAGCTGAAAAGTAATAACATTTTGTGCAAGTCATTTATGTTTTTATCTGTCAAGCATAGCGTACAAAGAAAGCTCAGATCGTAGAGCGATTAACTGACAACCTGGGGTCCCAGGTTCGAATCCCGTGTGGGCAGATTTTATTAAAAAAAAATAATTTCAATAAAAAAAAATATTTTTTTTATTAAATGAATTTTTTTTTTGAAAATTTATTTTTATGCTCATTATTTTTGTCCATACTGATAAGCATATAGGTAACCACATATTTTTGGATTTTTCGTATGGTGGTTAGTAATGATGTACTATGTAAACAAATGTGTAATGACAATTGTCAGTACTTGACATTACCAAATATGTACTTGTAAATACTAAAATTTTTATTTATAACCATTTATATGGTAACGGTATTCTACACTGGGTTAAGTTAAAAATTAAGCAAAACCATTAATCAAAATCACTTTTTATCGGTAAATTTAGAGTTATCGGCATTTAAAAGTTTGTGTTGCCCGAAAACTACTTTTGTACAAAATCGCCGCAAATAAGTGATACCCTAATATCAAAGTACATGCATTTCAGTATATTGAAATATATTTTATTAAATATCAATTTTTTTTTTGTATAATTTTAACTTACAAAGAATGGGTGGGCAAATGGTGGCTACATAAATATTAAGAATATGTATCGAATAAATCAATTTAATTGAAATTAATGATATTAAAAATATTGTTTTTCCAATATGGAAATTTATACAATTACAAATATGTTTGTATAGTTAGGCAAACAGATCAGACATAGAAAGTTCTTTTATTTTATAGAGAAATAAGGAATTTTCAATTATATTAATGTTTTTCAATAAAATTCAAAAGGATAATTTAAAATAGAAGAAATAGTACATGAAAACTTCTTTTGTAAATAATTACTAAATGTATGTAAACAGTACGATACACTTAACAAAAATTCTTTGAAATTGTAAACTATCAAGTAAACTTGGATATTTTGTAGATGAACAAAAATTGTTAGATACTTATTGTTGTTGTTAGAAGCGCAATCTAATGTTTGATGGGCCAAAAATTACCCAATTTTATGTTTTTTTTTAAATATATTTGTCATAAAAGTCAATAAACTTTAGATAAATTGGGCATCCAGTAAAAGGTATTTTAAAGTCACATCTACCATTATAAAAACCATGTGCGCGCATGTCCATATATATAATAATGCCAATTTAATTTTATCGCAGTGGTTTCTAGTCTTTTTTTTTTGGAGTTTCGCAATCGTTCGGCTTTGAGACGACTTTCCCCAAGAGCTTTTATCTCTTTTTTTATATATTTAAAATAAATGACAAATCTGGGCCCACATCAAAGGCAATATTGGTATCAACCATTTGGTTTTCTTGTTGTGAATAATTTAATATAAAAAAGTCTGGGACATATCAGAGTTAATTTTTTATAAAATTTAAAACTTTGTCACGTCACGTCACCTGACAAATAATTTACTTTTGAGTAGTAAAATATTGATATTTTAAATTATACATTTCTCACATAGATGGCATCCTTAGGAAAACGCATGACGGTATAATAGAGGAAAAATAAAAAACGATCCACTTAAGTAACAAATAAATAAAGGGTCCGCCATCTAACGTTTTTTTTCAACTAGTGCTTATTTCGTGAATGGTAACACTTAGCTCATGTCTGATTTGACAGGTAATTATTTTTATCCTTCCGCTGAACGAATATGGTCCGTATGTTCGTTATCTTGTGAAAAAACTGAAAGAAACTGGCATCCTAATCGATAAACCAAAGCGTGAAAAGCCAAAAACAGTGCGTACACCCGAGAATATTGCTGCTGTGGCAGAAAGTGTGCGTGAAGCGCACCGTCGTTCTTAACAATTGAACATTTCGGAGACATTATTGAGACGAATTTTGCATAAAGACCTTGGTATCACGCCATACAAAGTCCAATTGGTTCAGGAGTTCAAAAAAAAAAAAAGTTATTTGGCGGACCCTTTATTTCATATATTCTACTAAAAACACAGGCAAACAACTCGTTACTTTATGATACAATCCAGACTTTATTGTTGCAATTTAAGAAAAATAATAGCAAAGTATAGATTTAGCTCCATTTTTTAAAAGACGAAAAAATATGTTCAGTTGATTTTATTGTATCATATATACTAGAGTGGGTCGCACCCCATACAAAAAAAAAGTTGTGCCGGTCACCCCCTAGAATTAAAGATAATTTGAAGAAGATTTGAAAAAAGAAATTTTTTTTTTTTGCCACGCCCCTTGACCCCGCGCATTTGGTTTTTTATTTCCTTTGGCTCCATTTATAGTCGATCGTAACGTGTGACATATCATTGTTTTTGGAATGACAACGGCTACATTTTCTACTTTGATCACTTTTGACTCCGACGTCAAATTCTATAAGTGACTTCTGGAAACTCGATTTGGTACTCGAGGGTGGTATACCCTATGGGGAATGAGGAGTCAATTGATCTAAAAGTGACTGGTTAAATATGGACTTATCACAGGAATGGTATAAATTAATACTGAAGTGGGTTAAGCAGTGTCAATTGTCCTAAAATTAATAATACTGTGACTGGTAAAGGGAGGACATACCGCTTAACCAGATGGCTTATTAGCAAGAAAAAGCCAGTTGGCCAGAATTTTACCCATTGGAAGCTTTTTAGTTTTCGTTTATTTTTTAAACTAAAAATTATTAATTTTGTTTTTATTTTTTGTCGATATTTATGTTTTTTTTTTTTTGGGTTTATTAAAAAATTATCGGCATGCGAAAATTGGCCTAAAAGAACCTGGACTGCTGGAAAAGGACTTAGCACAGGACTAGTATTATTAACAATTGATGTGAGTTCTGTAGTGGAAATAAATCTAAAAAGACTAGTTTCGTGACTGGTAGAAGTAGGACATATCACCTAACTGGTATACATATTGACTAGAAAAAGCCAATGAGTTAGAAATTTATTGTTTCATTTTCTACCATTTTTTACATTAAAAATTATTAAATTGTACGACATCTCCCTTTCAGGATAGTTATGTGGTTAGTCCGTTTTGGTTAGGCCTCCGACATGCCCCTTTTGAGACAGTCTTGTGGTATGCCCATCTTTGGTTAGTCCTGTGGCATGCCACTATGTGGCTTAAAGCAGGACAAATGACCCCCTCCTATGACAAGCCCTTGTTAAAGTTGTCGGGTATTGGTACTGTAATCTAAAAACTCTATTGCAAATTTCCCCACCAAATTTGTGACAATATTTTCTTGTATGTAACTGTACATGCGCCAATGTATGGTTCCATATAAGAACATTATTAGCCGGGAAGCTTAATTAAATCTTAAAAACTTCAGATTTAAATGTTTTTGACAACAAATTAAAATATTACATTTAGAGACAAGAATTTTTGAATTCAAAGTTATAAAGTCTATTAGGGTAAAAGTCTATGTTCATATCAATGTGCGTTCTAAAATTCGTTCCTATAGGATTTTAATTTAATAATAATTGTAAAATATATATGGATGTCATTGCATGGGTCTTTAGATATGGGTCTTCATATATGCGTCTCCATATGGGGCAACTGACATTGAAGTAAGAATATTCAATTTATATATGGAATAATATATGAACTCATATATGAATATATATGCCATATATGAAACGATATACGCAATATATTACCACATATGGTGTCATACATTTCCATATATGACACCTAACTTTGTATGTAATCGCACATATATGATTCCATATATGTCAGCTATATTGTATATATAATTCATGTATGCTCATATATGCTACCATATATGCCGGGGAGCAGAAATATCAATTGATAATTTCTGAAATACAACTGATAAATATTTAATTCAATTAATATTTTCTGAAATACAATTCATAAATCTGAAAACCAATCCATTATTTCTGAAATACAGTAATTGTGTTTCAGAATTTATGGATTGGTGTTCAGATTATTGATAAATCTAAAAGAGTATTTATAAATCTTATAAGCAATTGTTCATTTTTTAAAAACAACGTAAAATGGTGTAGTACCGTTATAAGTGCATTTTTAAAATTCCACCACGATTTTGTACAAATTTCTTGACATTTTGGATTGGAAGAGCTCAAATGTTGCAAGGACATAAACTCTCATAATCAGAAAAATTAAAAAGTGCCAGAAAACTGCTCTACGCAATAAGTCCCAGGTGCAAAAAGTCCCAGTGCAAAAGCTCCCAATGAAATAAATTCTAAGAAAATGAAATAAGTCCCGTCTCGAAAAAGTGAAATAAATTCTAAAAAATGAAATAATTTCTAAAACAAAAATGAAACAAATCCTAGGTTTTGTTTGTTATTTCATAATGAAAAAATTTCCAAAGAATAAAAATGAAATAACTCCCAAAAATAATCCATGCAACACAAATGAAGTAAGGGCGTACCGTTATATTCCCCAAAGTCGTATTGCCCAAAAACCAAAATGACATATTGCCCAAATGTCCTCATATCCCCCAAAATTGTGGATACTAATATGTTATAACGACCAAATCAATGACAGAAAATCCAAAACTTTTTTTTGGGTGCTATGGCATTTTATTTTGAAAAAACTTTTTTTTTTTTTGGCGCTATGACGGTAAAAAAAGAAGTTATTGACCAAAATCATAAATTATTTTTTTTTTTAAATGTCATAAGACATAATGTCTTTTGTGTCGCACGCAGAAAAAACTTTATTTTGCGAAGCCTCCTGCCGCGTTCTATGGAGGAAAAAAACCCCTAAGAGCGGCCGAACGCCTCCACCCAGAAGAACTTGTTTTTCAAATCAGATGTCGAATCCGTTGAAATCTTATATTTTTAAGACATCAAGTAACATTTATTTGACCTGTCATAACTTTTTATGTCCCAAAATATCAACCCACACCAAGATTTATTGTTTTTTAATGATTATTTTATTTTTTTAAAAAAGTCTATTTTATTAAAAATTTTACGTATATATTAGTGTCTACACGTTAAATAAACAGAAGACCAATGCTCTACTTCTTTATTTAAGATAAAAAACAATCAATTAACTGTTTAAATGACAAAGCTATGACTGGTCAAATTATATTACTTATTGTCTTAAAATAAGATTTCAACGGATTCGACATTGGATTTGTAAAAGCAAGTTTTTCTGTGTGGCGCCCTTCGGCCGCTCTTAGGGTTTTTTTCCTCCGTAGAACGCGGCAGGCGGGACTTATTTAATTTTTTTTTGTGGGACTTTTTTCACCTGGGAGTTATTGCAATAAGTTCGCCAACTCTCCATCAGGTGGCGAGCAACAACTTTTCTAAAACTTATCATCTCGCGCAATTACAGTGTTGCCATGTCTGAAGCCCTTCATCTTTCCCCACCTTTCATCTCTATACTATCCCTTTCCAAAGAAACCAACACACTAAATATAGGAAGTATTTCCTGAGTGTTGCCTCTCTTTTTAAAAAAAAAAAAAAATCTTAGGGTGGGTGGCAGGCGACATATTTTTACAAAAAAATTTGTCTTTTTGTGGCACGCAATGAAAAAAGTTTTGCTACCCTGCTTTAGAAATTGGAATGGAGTATATACAAAATTTGTTAACAAGTTTTTTTTTTTTTTTTTTTTTTTAAATCCAATAATTTTATTAATACAATTTAATCATAAAATATGTATTATACAAAAAATATTTAAGAAATTTATCAACATTCTTGTCATATTCTTCAAATTTTATCAATTGATATAAATTCCGTAGCCTCTTAGCTATAAAATAAAAAAGAAAATGTTAAATATAGAAAATAAAATATTCCAATAAAATAAAGATGTTTAGTTGGCATATTTCAATTTTCACTTCAAGGCCAAAGTCAGTAAACTTAAACCACAAGTTAAAGAAACCCGAATGGAACCCCACATAAAAAAGTATTAAATCCAATAAAAAAAATATACTAAACACAAGACAATTCAATAACAAGGACTAAGGATTGGATACTTAAGGAGATGATAAAGAAAAAATAAATATAAACTTAAAAATTGTTTAGCTTTAAGAAAATACATACAACAAGAGAAGGATGAAAAAAAAACTAAATCCAATATAAAAATGTAAAAAATAAAAGAATTTTTAAGTGACCACCACGTAATCCTTAAAATATTTACAACAAATATAAGGGAGGAACTTATTTGGATTTTATAAGGGTTTTTATTTCGAGAAGGACTTTAATTTCAAAAGTAGTTTGTATTTTGAATGTCGTACTGCAAATGGGTGACGTGTCAAAGCCCACAAGGACATTAACGCTAGTTTCATTTGGCAGATTATGAACGACATTTTTCTGACATATTCTGCGAATAGAAAGTGTCATAGCACCGCTATCTATATTTTAAAAATGTTTCGACGTGAATGCACAAGTTATTCCTATCTTTATGTTGTAGTCGCAAAAAAAAACGCTACATAAAATATAATTTTTATTAATATAAAAAGCTTCTTTTAATAAAAAAGTATCTTTCATTAAAAAAAGTAAATTTTATTAAACAGACCGTGTTATTAAAAAAGTACATGTTATTAAAAAAGTATAAAATTTACTTTTTTAAAAAGTAACTTTTATGAAAAAAGCTGTTTTTTATCAAAAAAAAGTAAATTTTCTTAAAATTAATTTTATTAAAAATTACCTTTTATTAATAACGCTTATTTTATTAAAACTTTTATTAAAAAAGTACCTTTTATTAAAAAAGTGCCGATTATTAAAAGAGTACCTTTATTAAAAAAGTGCCTATTATTAAAAAACTGACTTTTATTAAAAAAGTAACTTTTATTGAAAAAGTACCTATTATTAAAAAAAAAGTACCTTTATTGAAAAAGTGCCTATTATTAAAAAACTGACTTTTATTAAAAAAGTACCTTTTATTAAAAAAGTGCCTATTATTAAAAAAGTACATTTATTAAAAAAGTGCCTATTATTAAAAAACTGACTTTTATTAAAAAAGGAACTTTTATTGAAAAAGTGCCTATTATTAAAAAAGTACCTTTATTGAAAAAGTGCCTGTTATTAAAAATGTAACTTTTATTAGAAAAGTAACTTTTATTAAAAAAGTAACTTTTATTAAAAAAAAATACCAGCAGAAGTAGCAAACGACTAAAATAAATATTCCCGAAAATAAGTGTCTCTTAAATTTATACACATTTTGCTTTTGCCATCCTTTTGCACAAACAATATCAAATATATATTCAAAAAACAAACTCAAATAAAATTTTTGGAAAAAGATGTGTAATGCTAAAAGGGGGAAGAAAACTTTAACTTCAAACATTATTGCCAAAACATGTCAAGCCACATTATTAACACTTTTGTCCCGGTCATAAATATTTCGTATTGATATAAGCTAGAAAACATTGAAAACATTTTAAGTTTTTTTTTTTGTCCGTTTTTTTTTTTTTGACCAAAGGATACTTATATTAGAAAAGGGAAGAGACACACAAAACGAAATTGAAATAAAGAATCAAAAAATATGTGGGCGTTAAATTTTATAACATAAAAAACTAAGGGTTATAAACTATTATATACATATGTTTGTTGTTAACAACATACATAATGGCAAAAGGATGCAGAGTTTTGTAGTATATCCTTTTTTTTAACATTATTATATTGTATCTTTAGTATCGTACGGTACATATTATCAATATTGGAAAGTGTTAATATCTAAAAGGATCAACAAGAATATTTTGCCATTTAAAAATATTTAAGGGAAATAACGCAAAATTTAGAGGAAAAAAATTTACAAACATTGACCGCTTTTAATTGTAACAAATTTTATAAAATTTGTAAATGTATGATTATTTTTTTAAGCAATGGATAAGTTTTGTAATAGTAATATCAAAAGCATTTTCATATTTAAATCGATCAAAAAAATAAGGGTGTCCCTTAAAAATAGATTTGTCATTACACGCTCCAGTTTTATTACAAATGGTTACAAATGGAAGAAATCAATTTTTTTTTTTTTTTTTTGAAAATTTCCAAAATTCGAAATTTCGAAAAAATTTAATTTTTATTAAATTTGTTCATTTAATATCCTCCAAATCAATCAGATATGGAATTCTGGTTTCCGCGGGTATCACTGTGTGTAATTTTTTAACTCATGGCAAAATAATCATATACGGACACCACTACGTGATAAAAGACTAAAAAAAAAAGACCCGTGTCTCCCAATTTTTCCCAAAGTCATCTCCTTTTTTGTTTATGGGCCGCCAAAAATTTGGGGCCTCGGTATCATTTTCGCAAAAAAGTGATCATTTTCTCAGGCTCATATCTTGCAAACCGTTCAGAATTTCTATGGCAAAGTTGTAGCTCTTGTCATAAAGAACATATAAAATCAAAAAAACTTCACCTTCCAGATCAAAATCGCAAAAAACTTAAAAAAATTCGATTTTTTTTTACCTTTTTTCCCGTGTTCAGGTCCATAGGTAGCAAACCGTTCAAAATTGAAGGAAACAATCAGCTACAAAAATTTACCTAAGATCTCAATAAACAAATTTCTAGAGCATATATTCTGAACGGTTTGCAAGATATGAGCCTGAGAAAACGATCACATTTTTGCGAAAATGATACCGAGGCGCCAAATCTTTGGCGGCCCATGAACAAAAAAGGAGATGACTTTGGGAAAAATTGGGAGACACGGGTCTTTTTTTTTAGTCTTTTATCACGTAGTGGTGTCCGTATATGGTTATTTTTTTTTCGTGTTGCACTGTGTATCATTAACCCACTTTAGTCAGGAATACAAAATGACCCACAAATTTAATAAAAATGCAAAAAAGTATTTTTTTTTTTAATTATAAAGATTTTTTAAAATGCCTAATTTTCAGATGTCAATTGTTATTTTGATAATTTAGTAGTTGTATTAAAAAAATTGCAAAATAATAATTTGAGTTTGTATTTGAAGCGACTTCTTTCCAGGGCATTTTATAAAAATAGCTTATTTTGTCAAAAATTTAACAAAATTTTAATGTTTTCATCAAAGTTTGCATATTTTTCGGAAAAAGATTACTTAAATTTATGAAGCCTATAATTCTCTTTAGTGTTATTTATAAAATGTTTAACTCTTTTTGGTGGAATTAATACAACGCTTTAGTTGACACAAAGCGAAATGTGTTTGGAAAAAACTGCTAGAAATTAAAAAAATTTATTTGTTTGGACTTTATCAATTAAGTCCGTAATGAAGATTCACTTTACATACCTAACTACACTCTCAAGCCATGTTTATTTTTTTTTTTAAATGCAAAAAAAAAAAAAGAAATGCCTTTTTGACTCGGAGGTGCTGTTTACTAAGGAACTCAGTTCACGCAATATAAAGGGTGTTTTTTATACAGGTATAGAACTTTAAGTTGGCAACACTTTTTTAACTGGCGGCCATTTTGTCAGCTGTCAAGTGATTTATGTTTAGTTTAGTTTGGCATTTCAACATGAACAGACTGAAGCCTGAACAACGCTTCCAAATTGTGCAAATTTATTTTTAAAATCATAGTTCTGTTTGGAATACATATCGCGCAATAAGTCCATTTCACGGTCAACATAATCGTCCATCAGATTAACTATTGAAAGTTTTCGCACCACGTTTACTCTAAATGATAATATGCATTCACAGAGACGTCGTGCAGTGCGTACAGAAGAAGTCATTGCTGCTGTAGAGCGTAGCGTAGAGGAAGACCACAATGAGTCTATCCGCCATCGTGCACAGAAATTGGATATGTATTCATCCACTTTATGGAAGACTTTGCGGAAAGATCTTGGTTTGCGTGCTTACAAAGTAAAACATGTGCAACAATTGAAGTCACACGACTACCTAGCAAGGCGTAGATTCGATGAATGGGCCCAAAACAAGATTACCGTTAATCCCGTTTTTTTGGAATTGGCCTCCAATATCGTGCGATTTAGCGCTGTTGGACTATTTTCTGTGGGGACATATGATATCGCTAGTCTACGCCGATAAGCCCGAAACGATTGACCACTTGGAGGACAACATTCGCCGCGTTATTGCCAATATACGGCCCCAAATGTTGGAAAAAGTCCGCCAAAATTAGACCTCCAGATTAGACTACGTCCAAGCCAGTCGTGGCGGTCATATGCTAGAAGTCATATTTATATTATAATGCCAGAAGATTATCTTTCGAATAAAGTAAATTTCATGTCAATTCATCTTCGTTTTATTCCATTTCAAAGTTTTATACCTCTATAAAAAACACTCTTTATTAAACAATTTCAAACATAATTGCGAATATCAGACTCAAAAAACATACATTTTCAAAAAACTTACACAAATTCCCTACAAATTTGTGAAGTTCGAATAGCGTTATTAGTGCCCTGACATCAACTTGATATACCTCAAACTGTATAGAATTACACTATTTTTCAAATACTGTTCTCAAAACTGATTTCCAGTAAACGGAGCAAATACCCTATGGAAAAAACTGAAAATTTTGGTAGCACTTGTAAACCAGCATACAACTTTTCACCAAGCAACAACGATATTGAAATGAGATTTTGAGTGAATTTATCTCCCAAGTCTAGTGAGTTCATTTTTTATGGGTTTGGATCTAAAAGTTAAAAACTATGAGCAAAAACTTTTGTATATTTCAAGCAATATTTTTTAATTTTTCGTCTTTTAAATTTCCTTCAATTCCTTAAATGAAGACTTTTCATCGTAAAACTTTGTATGTCATAGTTTTTAAGTATATTCTACCTAACCCGGTCCATCGTTTCATTCAATTCATACAATTTTGAGAAATAAGCAGCATCTTAAGTCAGTTTCAACAGATGTAGAAATTTTTTAAAGTAGCTCATATTTAGGCAATCTTATATTTGTAGTCAATATTAAGTATACGTCATGGTATAGTATGTAAACTTAATGTTTCTTCTCCTGTCATTCGGTTTGATGTAACATCTTAAATTAATGTTAACTTTCCTGTCATTTAATTTTTTGTTCATATAAAAAGGGTTTATTTCAAAAATATATTTGTGTCTTAAACATTTCAGCATTATTGACAATTTCTAAACAAACATGACATACGACTATTTTATAGTAATTCAATTGTTTGTATCTAAAAATATATTTTTCGAAATGATTTAGATGTAGGCAATGGGTCATTCTTCAAGAAATCGGCACACCAATCGGATTAAGGTCTTCCAATTTGCACAAAATTTTAAGCAAGCATTCTCCAGAACCTTATTAACATTTTAGATTCTAGTTTTGCCTAAATTCGTTGTAGTTCGCGTTTTATAGCAGTCTAAATTTGGGACTTTTTAATAAAATACAAGCTGCTGAAAACAGCATATCTCTTGTACGCGTCATCCAAGCGTTATGAAGTTAGTCTCATAATAAAGCTTATATAACCTTCTCGAAACGGTTTTGAGGGAAAAAAAATATTTTTTAAAAAAAGGATGGATAGAATTAAAAATGTCCTTGATTTGCAAATATCTCAAAATGAGCATGCTGATTTTTTTGTTCTAAGTTAATTTGACATGTTATCTATAGATAACACGTCAAATTAACAAGATTTCCACGGAACATATTTCGAACCCATTCTGAAATTTTTATATGATGTAGATGTCAAGTAAACCCTGAACAAAAAATAGAAACAACTCACGACATGTATTCGAAGACATTTGCAAATCAATAACATTTAGAATTTTTTTTTTTTACTTTTTTTAAAAAAGATTTATTTTTCCTCAAACCCGTTTCGAGAAGGTATATCCTATTATATTATGAGACAGACATAGTTCATAACGATTGAACGACGCATTCAAAAACACCATGAATTTTACTAAAAAGTCCCAAAATTAAACTGCTATAAAACGCGGACTACAACGAATTTGGGAAAAACAAGAAATTAAAAACTTTGTTAGGTCCAACAGAATACATACACCAAATTTTGTAAAAATCGGGAGAGATGAATCCGAAAACGCCATTTGTTGTGTTTACGATTTTCATTTTCACCCTAATACTAAACAAACAAGATTTTGAGTAGATTAACAATTTAGACATAGTGTTTGTTAAGGTATCCTATAAAAAGGTTAAAGTTTGTGCATTATAAAAAAAATACCCTCAAGTTAAATTTATATTTACCAATAAAAATTACCTTTGTCAGAATTACAATCATACCGATAAATGTTACAACATTGTACAAATTTCTAATCTATTTGCTTAACAGGATAATTGGATTTCTTGTAAAAAGGAAATTAATGATAAGAAAATAATTTATGCAAAAGTACGCAAATTTAATCAAATTGAAAGTTACACTCATAGAAATAGACCTGTAAAAATTGTAAAAAAAAACTACTAAAAATTTGTTAAAAATTACGTTGCCGGAAAATTAATTAAATTAGCAGATTTTTTTTGGTAAATATTAGTAAGAAAAGAATAGCAAAAATAAATCTGTTGAACTTAGAAATATTTAGTTATATTTGAACTAAATTTTAGTTAAATCAATGTGCTAAAATCCGCAAAATAATTTGCCAAATATTAGTAGACAAAAATATCATAATAAAATTTGTAAAAATAGTAAAAAAATAAAAAAACTATTAAAATTTTTTTAAAAACGCCGTTGCCGGAAAAATTGTTAAATTAGCAGATTTTTTTGCTAAATATCAGTAAGATAAGAATAGCAAAAATAAATCTGTTGAATTTACAAATATTTAGCTATATTTAAACTAAATTTTGATCAAATAAATGTGCTAAAATCAGCAAAAAAAATTTGTTTAATATTACTAGACAAAGACATCATAAAAAAAATTGTAAAAATAGTAAAAGAAAAAAACTATTAAAAGTTTGTTACAAATGAATTTGCCGACAAAATTGTTAAATGAGCAGATTTTTTTTTTGTTAAATATTAGTAATATAAGAATAGCAAAAATAAATCTGTTGAATTTACAGATATTTAGTTATATTTAAACTAAATTTAAGTTAATTGAAAACAACAAATGAATGTGCTAAAATCAGCAAAATAATTTGTTACATATTAGTAGACAAAAATATCATAAAAAAATTTATAAAAATAGTGAAAAAAAACTATTAAAAGTTTATTAAAACTGACGTTGCCGAAAAAATTGTTAAATGAGCAGATGTTTTTTTTGCTAAATATTAGTAAGATAAGAAAAGCAAAAATAAATCTGTTGAATTTACAATTATTTAGCTATATTTGAACTAAATTTTAGTTAATTTAAATCAACAAATGAATATGCTTAAATCAGCAAAATAATTTGCTAAATAGTAGTAGAGAAAACAATTATAAAAACTCTAAATTTTTAAAGTTTTTTTTTTAATGCGAATAAAAATCTGCACTTCTGAAACCATCAATCTGCAATTTTTAGCAAAACTTCTGTAGATTTTAGCAAAATAAACTGTTATTTGCATTCTACTAAATTTGTGTTAAATATAGAAAAAAATTTTGTTGATACTAGGGCTTCTGCTTGCTATTTTTAGTCTACAAATATTTAATTAAAGTTTCTGCTAATTTTATAAGAGTAAATTGATACCCGGATAAAAATAGTTATATCTAGTCATATATATAGTATGATTAAGTCATACCTGACTTTCAATGGAGCCACGGCGTATATCATTATATACAAATACATCTGATCATTTTTATAAAGATTTTTTTTTATTGTTCTTAATAATATTATATGTCTGTAAACACATACATACATAAACCATATAATAATAATCCAAATATATGAAGTGATCGATATGATTATACATGGTCCCATGTTAAGTCTTATTATACTATATGTGACGCCATGTTGAAAATATTTTCTTTATAATTTTATATAGCATTATATATAATCCTATACATATTTTGGTAAAGTTCAATATTACATTAAGTTATCTGTAACTTAGGACTTTTTTATATATGGATCCATATATAACCATAATAATTTTATACCGAAATCATTTGCAAGTGATTTATTTTATATAATTTCAAATAAAAAAAATGTGTACCACTGAATTATATATTTTTGAAACACAAAATCTGTTCTTGATAAGTTTTAATCATTTCGTTGTTTCATTTAAAAAAATGCTGGTCTTTAAAATTGTTGATTTAAAGAAATTTTAATTTTAAACTTAAATACTTTTAAGCATAACTTCAAATGACTAAAACCATACCTACTATCGGCTAAAATTTTATAAAATCAGATATATTTATATCTAATTAGATATAATTAAATGGCCCGGATATGGACAAATCTCAGATAAAATTGTATCAACTTATATCTAATTTGATTTTATTAGATACATGTAGAAGACCCATTTTTCGATCAATTTGTATGTGCTTATATATGGGAACATATTAAATTAGATATTATTTTATTAGACTCCATATTAAAATTCTTACCCGGGTATTTTCAATTAACTAAAATTCACATCGAATATAACTAACATTTTGTAAAGTTAACATATTTATTATTTATTATTAATTAATAATCATATAATTACACATTATATACTATTACCCTAACCGAGCACTAGCTACAATGGCTTTCGGCTCGTTGTAGCGAAAACAGACCAGTGCCTCTGGTGGGAATCGAACCCACTACCCCCGCACAGATAAGCCAGCACGCTACCAACTAATTTTATTAATATTTAATAACAAAAATCTGCTTGTTTCAGCAGTTCATTTTTAACTAATTTTTAGTATCTTTTTGTTGTTTTTTTTTACATGTTTATTTCTATGAGTGTATAGGTAGCAGTTCTTAAATTACAAGGGCTATTAGAAAAATGAGTTGAAAATAAATACAATCATTAATTACTGGATGTTGTACAAAATCTAAGAAAGAAAATTAAAAAAAAAAAATTCAAGGAAAGTGTCTAGAAAGTTTAACAATGATAACCCTTTTTTCGATAATTACACTAGTTTACAAAAATTAAGCAAATTTTCTCAATACGATCAATAGTGAAAAAAATTAATTTTATCGATAAAGAGAAAATTTGCGATAAAACCAAAGAAAGCAATGAAGAACGTTATTATTTACTATGTCATTCCACATAGGCCCCCCATTATAAGCTCATTAAGGACGCATCATTGCTCCGCTAGATATTTTGATAATTCTATTATAATACATCAGTGTTCTATTAATATTTTTTTTTAACTGTTTTATATTAAAAAGTCCTCTAGTGGAAATATAAGCAACCAAAATTCAACTTTGACAGAATACGAATTTTAAACGGTTGAAGACTTTTCAAAAATATCAATTGTGTGAATTTTTATGAACAAGTCATTATAAAAAAATCTATGTAATTTCGATTTTTTTTTTCAGTTCACAGATTTTTAAGTTTTTTAAAAAAATATGTCTATGTTTTTGAATTGTAATTGGCAAACCCTGATACTATAATTTGTTAAGTGTGGTTGTTCTTCAATAAAAACTATACATTATTACTATGTTCAGTGAAATATAAGGAAATGTTCTCGAATGTGATCCTACACTTGGCACTTTGGCTATATAAAATAAACTAACAAGGTAAAAAATTACAACATTTTTGTATGAAAAAAATCTTTAAAAATTTAAGAAATTCAAAATGTTTCGTACGCAATATCAAAGTACTCGAAAAAGCAAACATTTTGATATTGCCTGTGATGTGGGCCCAGGGTTACCACTTATTTCAAATATGTAAAATATGGGATCTTCGGGAAAAGTCGAACGATTAGCAAAATTGAAAAAAGCCTAGACACCACCCTCGTTTAAATTGAATAAGCACTATTATATGTTAATTACGAGCTTAAACCAACAACAACATCGAAAAAAAAAATTTAAATAATAAAAATGGTTGGACATGTTTTATAAGCAGTCGATGTCTCTTCAAAATACCTTTCGTTTGATACCCAACTTGTCTTTAATCACTTATATAAGAAATATACTAAAAACCGTCAAAATGTGCAATTTTTAACCACACTTTTTAACCCCTAAACTTGAAACTGTGCACCTAACAGACATACATGTCTAATATTTGTTCATCCTTTACAACATATTCACCCTAAGGTAAAGACCACTGCAAATATAGTTAAAAACAAATGAAATTTCACTTGAAGAAAGGACAACTAACATTTCATTAAATTCAACCAACATTTGTCATTTGTTTTTACTGTTCAAAAAATTGCTAACAATTGTAATAAAAATATTTTTTTTATTTTTTTAAATAACAAAAAACGACTGAAAAAATTAATGTAAAATTATTTGATGTGGTTTGGTTTTTTAAAGGTTAGTAAAAAATTAAATTTGTTCTACAAATTACTGACATTTACATTAAAAATAAATAAACTGTATTACAAGCCAAACAACTACATATTTCTAATGCAGAGTATAATAACTTACCACAAAATCTAAGAAATATTGGAAGAATTTCAGCTTTTAAATCCTCTTTAAAAGAGCATTTGTTAAACAATTTGGAAATGCTTTTAATGTTATTATTTTATAAAAAAAAAAAATAATTAATGTAAACTTTAAATGAAATTTTGAATATTATTAATTTATTACTTGATAAAATTTAATGCCAACTCGCCTCAACAATGTCATATGACGCTGAGGCAAACTTAATTTTATAATAAACTTTTTGTTAATAAATTAATAAACTAAAAAAAAAAAAAAAAAAAGTTTCCTGAGTGCAGAAAAACCAGGAAACCAAGAAAAAATATATGTAAAAATTTAACGTTAGATAGGCCCATGCAAAATTTATGGAAAATGATAGTTAAAAGATCAATCAAAAATATAAACTGACATCTGGACACTATTTATATTTTGTCAGATTTTGCAAACACATTTTCCTTTAAAAATTCCGATAGCAAAATACTGTAAAACAATACGCACTTAAACGAAGTATGTGCGCCTCGGTAGGCTAGTTGGTAGCGTGCTGGCTTATCTGTGCGGGGGTCGTGGGTTCGATTCCCACCAGAGGCACTGGTCTGTTTTCGCTACAACGCGCCGAAGGCCATATTAGCTAGTGCTCGGTTAGGGTAATAGTATATAATTTGTAATTATATGATTATTAATTAATAAAATAAAAATAAACGTTTAATATTAAAAAAAAAACCATAAAAGGAATACGATTTTCATAGAAATCCTATTACAAACCAGAAGTTATTTTTTCATTTTGGTAATTTTGGCAAACCCAAAAAGTTGTCTGCAAAACCACAGTGCACTGCTGCCCCAGTAAAACTTTGGTAATGGGTGAGATAAAGTAATGCATTACCTTGTAATGTGTACTCCTTACCTGTATCATTATTTTCCAACAAGAAGTAATGAGTTACCGATAATTGAACACTCATGGATTACCTTGTTATGATACCTCATTACATTTTACATTACTTCAAAACATAAAACAATGACTTACCGATCATCAATTACATAATGCATGAATTATAAACGTAAAGTAATTATTAATATATATTTTTGAAAATCTATTTATAGACACATTACTTTGTCATTTTTTGTAAGCATGAGGGTAAGGTGTATATTTTTGATATCACGAACGAAAACACGAATCACAACGACCCATTTACATGTTAAGCAATGAAATATTATATGTATCGATAGCTCAGTTGGTAGAGTTCTCGCCTAACTAATTGTGAAATACAAGAGACCCCAGGTTCGAATCCCAGCATGACCACGTTATTTTTTTAATAAAAAAAAAAAGTTATTTATTTAATTAAAAAAAATATCTGTAAAAAAAATTTTTATAAATTTCTTTTTGTGAGAATCCAATTATACACACATTACTCTTTCCCACCATGTAACCATACTTTACCCCAGTTACTTTACCCCCTACAAGGTAATGAGTCCACCCATTACTTTTAGGCTCATCGCCTGTAAAATTCATCAGTGAAGTAAGGTGTAATGTAGTGCGTGCAGCCCTATGTCGATACATTACTTTACCCATGATTTGGTAATGTGTGGTTATGCTGGGGCATTCAGAAAAAAAAATATTAAAACAAATCAAAGTGTCTAGTATGGGTAAATGTTTAAAAATAAATTTACAATTAATTACGTAAAATGTCTGCAGACTAGTGTTAACAATTTTTTTGTATTAAACTACGAAGGTTTTGTTAAAACAAAAATAATAAAAATTGTTTTTAAATTGTTTGACCGACCTTTAAATATTAGCAAAAACTGCTGAACAACCCTTTGAAAATGATTTGACTTTTTTTACCAACAGCAGAAATAAATGGTTCAAACTTTGATTTAGAACCTTAAGTTACCTTAAAAAAATTTAGCGTTGACATGTTTAATTTGCTACTTAAACGATAACAGCAAAAATTAAACAAGAGGATTTTGTAAATTACAGTGAATTTATTTCGCTTTAAAATATTCACACAAATTTACTTAAACATTTTTTAAATTAACAATTTTTAGTTATAGTTTGGAATTTTTTTTTGAAAATTTTGTCCTTTCACTTTATTTATTTAGTTACTTTAAGTATACAAAATATTGCATATGGGCATTTCCGTAGTCACATGCGTTGCAGTCGTACGTTTCAATGAGGTGAAAATTAGGAAAACGCAATTTTTTTACTTTTTTATATTTTTGTGTAAAACGTATATTTAACAAAAATTAAAAAATAATTGCACAGCATGATCTTAAATTATAAGCAATTAAAGAGGGTGATGTGATAAAAATACAATTTGATTATATTTCTGCCTTTTACAAAAACACAAAGCCGAACAGTTTTGATAAAACTTTTTTAATATGATTTGAAATAAGTTTGATATAATTTTTATTAAAAAATAAATATTATGTTTTTTTCGACCTTTAATTGCTTTAATTCCTGAATGGGTCAATTAATAAATTTGAAAACAAAAAACTCAATAGATTATTTGTTAGGACAATATCCTAATAAAGAAACATAGAGTATAGCCATGAACTTGAATAATTTTTTTTAGAAATGTTGAGGTTAAGAAGAAGAATAAACGTTTTTCTTTAAAAATTATAAACACTATTCATTTTTAAATCAGACTAGACTAGTTTCTGACTTCTTATGGACAGGCTCATCAGTGATTTTCCATATAAATTATATTATTATTTGTGTCTTATAATTTTCAGATTGTCTCTATTTGATAAATTTTTCAACAACCTGAGGCTCTAAGAATCAAACCTGCGCTCATCTTACATTACAAACGTAACAATACCAAGTCATGACCGTTTAGCAATCACACCCAAGTATGGCCTCGTATCAAAGGCAGCTAAATTGCAGTTTTCTTTCCTATTAGCTTTTTCTGCTATTGTATATTATACTCAGAAGTGGCAACACTAACAACACAAATATTCTATTTTTAGATTTTCTGTTTATTTTTCTAATCTCCTCCGTCTCTATTTCACAATGTTACCAGATTGACGTATGGTTTTTTGCGTTTTTTAAGTTGAGACATCGCCACAGGGCAAATTTTAAAATGTATTTTAGTACAGTGTTATATTAACGTCATATAGACAGTCGCAATTAATTTTAAATTAATATGCATTTGACAAATTTAATAATTTTCATTTTCATGATTTGAAATATTTAAAGTTGGAATGTTTTACATTTAAATTTTAAAAAATTAAAACCAAAAGTTTATTTTTCGATCTTTTATCATAAATTATGATGTGAGCTAGATTATTCAAGTTTAAGACCATTTGTTTTTTGTTGAACAAAAAAACCGTGCAATGTTTATTTAGTAATTAAAATAAATGTCTTCATCCACTAATTTAATGTAGACTTTATCTACTGACAGGTTCCCTCATGTTTCATTTCGCGTTACCAAAAATCCTTAGAGGACCAATGTAGAAGTTGTACATGAACAATGTTTATTAGTTAAAAATGTTTTATATTTTGATTTGAATTAGTTCAATTCTTCCAATTTTGATTTTTACTTCTCATCAAGTAAATAAAACAATACGGCAAATGCGTTATTCTTTTTCCTTCAAAAATTATAATTTGGGTAAATCTTCTACCCCTTCTACATTGGTTCTCTGAAGGTTTTCGGTGACGCGAAATGAAACATGTAATTATCTGTCAGTAGATAAATTTTGCATTAAATTGGCGGATGAAGACATTTTTTAATTAATAAATAAACATTGCACGGTTTTTTGTTTAAAAAAAACAAATGATCTTGAACTTGAATAGTTAGAGTTTGTTTTACATTTTGTTGAATTAATAAATACTTTTTGATTTTCTTTCACAACCCACACTGGTAAACGTGACGTTACGTAGCGTCATGTGACATAAATTTTCTATAAGGTATCTTTAATTTTACGAATTACAATGGATGTAAATTAATACAATTACACATGCCAATTACACATGCCAACAAGTTTTCCAACCTGGATTATCCAGTATACTTTTCTAAAGTTTTGTTGTGCGCGAATCCGCAAAGAGAAACCTTTCAGATAACATAAAATATTTTGTGAATAAAGCTTAATTCGCGGTTTTATAACGCCCCGAATATACCGAAAACCGGTGTTTTTTTTTTTTTTTATTATTTACGGTTCAGATATCTCAAAAATTCAATGTGATAGAAAAATTATGAGGTCATATTCAGATTCAGCGCACATAAAACATTTAGAAAAGCTTACTCTAACCCCAGGGTATTGACTTTAGATGTTGTTCGCCTGTGTTATTAGTAGAATATATTAAATTTTATTTTTAACTTATGTGGGTCTGGTTTTAACTATTTTTCTATACCGTCGTTTGTATTCCTTCCTCTGTATAGAGAATATTTCATGGACAAGTTTTATTGAAATTTCTTCACTAAATTAATAAAGTTTTCTTCGCAATATGAACGAAACATTTCTTAAACTCTCTGAAACAGCTTCATAATTTTAATTAAACTATTGTTAATGAAACTTTTTCTTTAGTTTTATGAAATATTTAATAAATAAGATGAAGTTTTTCATTAAATTTTATGAAAAACTGTGTTAATTTAATGTAAGTTTCAATGGACGAATTTCAGTGACAATTCATAGATCTAATGCATAATTTAATTGATATCATGCAGAAAATTATCTCATAAGGGAAGTCTCGCCATGAATTCTTTCCGATCATAATGAAATTTGGAGATGTGGTAAAGAAACAAAATAACGGACACGTATTTTTTTTAGCAACCCAATCTCACGTTTAAGGCTTAAAAGGTGGGACCAAAGTTAATACATTTTTGTATGAAAACATGTCTGAAGCTAATGATATTCAGATTTTTTTTGAATGCAGTTTAGATGTACTAGAGAAAACAAAAATTGATTGATACCAATATTGCCTATGTAGTGTGTTAAGGTTAAAAAGCTCTTCGGAAAAAGTCGCATAAAAGCCGAACAATTGCGAATGTCGGAAAAATCCCAGACACCCTTCGGTTAAATTTAATAGGAATTATTATACATATTTTTTAGCTTAATCCAACTATAATTCTTTACCAAATCGCTGGTATTAATATCACTTAAAACACATTTTTTTCAATAGCAAAAATGCATATTTTTATTACATAATTTGACGTATTTGGCATTTAATGCATATTTTTATTGCATATTGTTACTTATTTTACATATTTTTTTTTAATTTTTCTTTGTTTTTTTTTTAAATCGCTTTTAGTATTATTTTATATTTGACCAAAGAAAATATATACTAATGAGGATCGAAGCTGCTCAGGCCCCTTTAATGTATTCTCTCAAATTTTATATGCAAACTGTGATTAGGAGATACTGGGTTTTGTGGTTTTTTTAATGCGTATTTTTCAATAAAAATAAATAAAATTTTGTGTTAATTGTGCAAAACGTGTTCAGGGTATATATTAGCCATACAACATATTTTTTAAACTTAATGAAAATTGCTTAAAAACAAGAAAATAATTAATTTAAAATAATTTAAGTGCATATTTTTTTAATTTTTATTGCATATTTTAAAATTTTTCATGCATATTATAGGCGCCTAAAACACTATTTTTTAGTGCATGAAGTTCCTGCCCCTGTTTATCACATATTCAAATTTCATTAAGATCGGAGAGAACGAAGGATGTCATTTAAACATAACGGCCATTTCACCGACAACCGGCCAAAAAAGGGAATTTTTTTGACCTTGGGGCTTCCGATTTCATTTGAATTTTAAACACTTGCTACTAGCAAGGCAGAAGTATTGCGAATAAATGTTGTTTTCCGGTGACGAACGTGACATTAGAATATCCTTGAAAGCAAATCAAATATGTAACGTTTTCTAATCTTTATTTACTCCGTTACCATCTTTTGGAGTTAACTGTTGTTGTAACAACTATTTTGTGGTAGGTGTGTACTTTCAACAACTATTTTAAAGTAGTAAATATTTAACCCTTGGACTACCCTTGTACACTACAGTGTACACATTTTTAAAATATATAAAAAATATGATTAATCAAATATTACTTTTTATTTTTGTTTAAATATATTTATTAAAATATTGGTCATTGAAAAAAATCATTATATTTATACAAAGTTCATCAGGGCTATATAGTGGCAGTATTTGTTAACGAAGTCAGATCTTTTGATAAGGCTTTATCTCCGAAAAAATGGACGTTTGGGTATCTCATAAACTAACAAAGCTATAATCCCGAAATTTGGCACGTAGCTTCATCTAATGACCAGAACAAAACCCACCATTTCATTTTTGGTTATTCGAATGTGTTAGTGGTCGGCTGTGAAATTCCAAAAAAAAATTGATTTTTGGGCCCATTTTTTTGGGGAGGGTGCAATTTTAATCCCTGAACAACATATCCAAGTTTCATTAAAATCTGAGTATTCACCACTGTGTGTTTTCCTTGGAAGATATGCCTTGAGCTGTTTAATTTAATAAATGTTAAGTATTTTTCTTTAATAACACAAGTCAGAAGGAATTTTATGTCCACTTTTAATTTTTCGGTCACGGTTGACCTTTCTATGGAAATATCCATATAAGGTTTGAGAACGAAATAGAAAGTATCATATATCGGCAAAACTGAGAGAGTGAAAAAGATATAAATGTATACAAATGAAATATAAAGTTTCCATTTAATTGAAGGTCGTATTTAATTTGAACTCTAAAGCATTTATATTCTCTATCATAGTTTACCAATTATTCTTTGACTTGGTCTATGCAAACTGTATATTTATCAGGGTTGGCAACCGTTTCATTCGGTTATTGGTATTGAATAGCAGTATTTTGTGAATATTTCGTTAGGGTATTTTAAGTAGTGTTTCCACAAACTGTTAACCGATTAACCGAAACCCCGGTTTTTGGGCTAAATTTCGGTTCTCGACAAATCGGTGTTTTTGAGTCGGCTACTCGGTTTTTAATTATTATTTTTATTTAAATCATTTGGGAAGCGAAGATGGTATAAATTAGTCGCTGGAATTTTAAAGCCCTTAAATCATAATTAAAATAATGAAAGTAAGCGAAATTTTAATTTTATTAAATAAAAAAAAATCGCAACAAACGCAACTTCTCATATAAAATTTGAGTGAATTGTAAAAAATGTTGACGTCGTCAAAAATTAAAAAAAAAATATTTTTTTTTATGGACTAAAACTGCTTCTTTACGTGAAAACCAAAAAAAAAATGTAATTCGTAAGTTTTTAAGAAACGAGACACCCAAAAAAAGTTAGTAAAGCTACTTACATCAATGGTTGTCTAAGTGATGACATATTTCTAGAAACGAAACGAAATAACAAAATATGAAATATACAACCCCTTTTTCGCAATAAGCAAAAGGAAACATAAAAAGTTACGTAAGATGTGTGTCCTTGTCTTTCGCTTTATTCTGTCTACCTGTACGTATATTTGTTTGCAATTTGACCACACTACATTATAATCATTTAATTCACAAATACACATTTATTTTTGTCTTTAATTTAATTAGTAGACAATTACTTTGACAAGCCGGTGACAACACAAAATTTAAGTTTTTCAATCCGTAATTTATATGTATACGATACCTATTGTTGGCGTCCCTTTTGTTTTATTATGTATGAAAAACAGAAACAAAAATCTTCCATTGTTGATTTTTTTATATGTCTTAAAAGTGTTGTACTTTTTGGTATCATTTTCCTCGTCTCTACTACATCTTGACATGCCGTGATATCTTCATTCAGCGTATACCTTTCAATTTGGTTGTTGTAAACACTTTTAATGTGCCTATCAGCACAAATTTTTTAGCAAAATAAATTAGTAAAACGTTAGTAAAATAATCGTAAAACATAATTTCAGCAAAAATTTTTCTGCGAAATAGTATACTTGATTTACAAGACGTTTTACTAACTTATTTTTTTGAGTGTGCTTATTTATAATAAAAAAAAAAATTAAAACAAAAATATAGAAACGATGGATTACTCGTGGTGGGGGGATGAACACTCAGATCTTAATGAAACTTTAATAAGTCATAGTGGGAAATTAACCCCTTAATCCCTTAGCACCCAAAGTTCGTGGATACAAAAACTTCCGAAAGTTCTTTATATTTAGATTTATAATCACTTTAAATACCTTTAATTATGTACATATATCTAATTGTCTTGCGGTTACTTTGGAACCAAGCCCAAACATCGCCAAAGTACAATTCCTACATTTTCCTAACACTTCGATATGGCACTTAGGAAAAAGGAAAATGTATAAAGTGTATAGAAAGCTTTCAGTGTTTTGCACGAAAAACAAACCAATTAATCAAAATTCGGAAGTGTAATTTTCACATTTTACATGCAATTTGTACATTTTTTATTAAGGGAAATGTTGATTTAATTAAGGGCAATTAACTAATTAACCGGTTTTTTCACATTCTGTTAACCGAAAACCAGGTTACACAAAGTCTTTTTTTTTTTTGTTTTCTATCGTTAGATTACGACATTTTTAAAAAGAGTCCCATTTAGCACTCTTGGTAAAAGAAAAACTTGGGTGATCCAAATACGAAGGTAAAAATTTCAGTTTTTGTTAAAATGTAAATTTTCAATTTTCAATAAAATATTTATTAATAGACATAAGAATTAAATACATTTTTAAGTCAAAAAAGTGAAATTTACGTCCGAATTTATGATTAGCTGTAAGCAATCCTACAATTCCCAAAAAAAAAATAGAAATTTTCAAAAATGAGATTTTTATAAATTTTTTGCTTTTATGTCTATATTTAAAGCTTGAATTGGAAGAGACTTAGCCACTGAATTATGTAT
This sequence comes from Delia radicum, assembly GCA_021234595.1. Lineage (NCBI taxonomy): Eukaryota > Metazoa > Arthropoda > Insecta > Diptera > Anthomyiidae > Delia > Delia radicum. The sequence continues at coordinate 217,452,747 of CM037851.1, forward strand.
ATGTTAAAGTATCTGCAGCCGCTTCCTCTACCTAATACGAGGCGTGCATAATTGTTAACAGTTGGCTAAACTTGATATTTGCCTCAAAAATGTAACATCTTTAGAAACGGCTGGTGGAAAAGTATATTACAAATCAGAAATTTTTTTAACACTACTCGCTTTTATAAAAAAAGAACTTTCAGCATCGTATGGTCAGAAAGAAAATATTTGTTTGGGTTTAAAAGACTGTTGGTGCTTTTTGGAAAAAATTCGCAAAACGAATGTTGTTTTTGAGTGGAAAATATATTGCAGGATATTAATACGAGTTTGATTACTGAGAAGACAAGAAAGAGCAAAATTGATGATTACAAATAAAAATAATCTCGATGTATATAAAAACAAAAAACTAATAAAACTGTAAAAATCAGTATCTTTATTTTTAAGGGAAAAAAGCAGTCATTTGTAGAAGAAATTTAATTTTTGACTACATTTGTAGTTCATTTAAACAAACCACATCATATTACTGCAGTATGATTTCACATTAATTTTATGTAGTAGGTTTTTCTTTTTTTTAACCTACCCATGTGAAAAAGTTCATATATGATCATATATTGTCATATATTGTTTCATGTATAAGGATATATGGTTCCATGTATTGGCATATATGAACATATATGTATGTAATGTATGGAAGAATATATTGGTAAATACATTCAAAGGATAAGTTCATATATGTATATGTATGACACCATATATGATAATATATTGCATATATTGGTTCATGTATGCCATATAATTTCATATATGATTTCATATATTATTCCATATATGGGCAATATGTTTTAATTTTGTTGTTTTTATTTTTCACCCCTTCTCTCTGCTGTACGAAGTCCTGACAAAAATATATACAAGACAATAGATTTTAAAGTTTGTATAATTTAAAAAGACGATAGAAGAGAATGAGTTATGAGACATATCACCTTAATCTGAAGAAATATCAGTCGCATTTTATGTGCTTAATTCTGAATCAGTAGTACCTAACCTGACCAACCATCCAGCTTTTGGCGGGATTATCCAGATTTTCAATATTTATTTTTTTAATTTTTATAAAAAATAAAATGATTTGAAAACGTTGAACATATTATACTTTTTGAAGCTTTTTGATAGCAATAAAGTTGCAACGCCAGTGATAGGATTAAAAATTAGAATCGAAGTCTAAAATGTACCAATTTGATGTGCCAAAACTGATTTTTTTTATAATATCCCGCTTTTTGCACCAAAATCTCTTTTGGTAAAAAACTTTATTAGTTGAGATGCTCCTTGACAATGCTCCTTGATTACTTGACAACGATATTTTGTGTGTATCAAACACAAGCATTTTAGTTAAAGTTTCTTTTATAAAATTGATAAGTATTCGTACCAAAGGACTTCTTTTGTCGGTTGACTTGATTACTATTGTTATTGCCGTCATCGAATTTTATTTTTTTGGAACAAGTTGGTTTTCCATTATCCATACTCTAATTAATTTTCATTATATTCTTTCCCAAATAGTATTTTCTTACAAAATTTCACTTTAAGCTATTTATATTTATTAATGCATTTTGAATATGAAATGTATGAATTTATCAATAACACGTTCTTAATAAAAAGACAATATTTTTGATAAAAACTTAAAAAATTGCCTCGAATAGCATGTATTAACAGTAATAATATATGACTATATATGAGCATTCATATATGGCATTATATGTGACCATATATGTCCATATACCCTCAAATTTCGGATCCGAACATATATGGATTCATATATGAACTCCTATATGTGGCCATATATGATAATATATGAAAATTTTCACCTGGGTAAAGCAAATAATTTTTTTTTTGTATAGTTTTAACTACAATTGTGGCTTATTTTTAATACATTTGTGTTTAATTTTTTTAACAGTAAAAAGCAAATAACAATGTTAGTTGAATATCACATTTTTTCAAGTGAAATTTCAATTGTTTTCCACTACATTTGCTGGTAGTGTTATGTTATTTCAAGGTTTTTTAAATCATTTCGTTAGGTTATTTTAGGGTTAATATTATTTTACGTTATTTCGTTAGATTTTTTTATTGGTTAACGTTATTTTACGTATTTCTTTAGTATATGTATTTTACAGATATATATCAGCAATACCTAGCACATCTAAATTAAAACGATTCCGAAACTGCAACAACAGTAAACATTAATTTTTAGAAATAAGAGATTATTTTTGGAGCACTGATCGTAAAACTAGACTATCATAGCTTTCATCATCAATGTAGGTCAAAAATTCTTTTTTTTCAGTTTTTGGAAAATTTAAATCTGGAATTTTTAAAATTTTAAAGATCTGAAAACGGGATTGTCTAAATTGCTCCACATACTCTACCTTTTCGCAATATAAAGAAAGTCGGATGACATGAGGTCTAAAAATGCTAATTTTTTTCAACATTCTTTCATGAAATGAACCATCCCAGTAAAAAAAACTCGTATTTTTAGAAGCAGTATAAAACAAATGCGCTGATGTAAGTGCTTACTATTACATAATATCGAGAAGCAGCAAAAGAAACGAATAATTTTCGTATAAAAATAAACAAACGAAAATTTTACAGTTTTCCTTAACAAGGTTGTAAGCAAGGTTGTAAGCAGCTTACCTTAATTCCTTATAAGGATGCAGGTTATAATGCAGAAAGCTTCATATAGTGTATTATAAGCGATCTCTACCAATTTTCCCGAGTGATTTCCGATTGTGTTTGCTGTTATAAAAATAAGGCATGAAATCACAGCTTTTTATAAGCGCTAAAGTCCGTGCTTATTTTGCCCAAAAGTATTGCTTCCAAGTGGGAATTCGCCATATAAAAATCATGGCATATGTAAGCAGGTTTGTAAGGGATTCTTTTTGGCGTTTTTTACATATCGTCACCTAAAATGCAAAGTAACGTATCATCAAAAAAATCAAAATCGGGTTTTTGATTGATTACGATTCACTACATCATATTACATATCTGTACAAAATTTTAAACCACTATTATAAGAAATAAGCAAATTATAAACAAAATTCAAAATAACGTATCATCAGTACAACATTTTCTCAAACAAAATAACGTATCATCACTAGTGTTAAAAGAGAATATTAAAAAATTCAAATTTTGAATTTTTTTTTTTTAACACTATCATTGATTTTATTTATTGTTTATGTTTTATTCAACATTATCTCAGTTTTCGTGGAATTTGTGATCAAACTTAACGTTACTAAAAAAGTTTTAATAAAACAAAAAAGTGTTGTAATAAAATGTGTTCTTTAATCGAAAATAGTTATAATAAAAACATGGAAGGTTCTAAAAAATTAACTAAAGAGAAGAAAATAAGAAACAACCGAATGAATGGTAAAAAATATGAAGGGTTATCAAAAGGAAACATTTGCAAAAGAAACCCAAGAGTAATGAAAGCTGGGTGCACGTCAAAGTATTGCAGCAAAAGTTCAAAATGAAATATTTTTCGAAATGAAATATTTGAACGTTTTTGGCAAATGTCATGGGACCAAAAGAAACTTTATGTAACCAGCAGTATAGAAGTTTCCACTAAAAAGCGGATTTATGTAGAAAATTCCAGACGGTTAAATTCAAAAGCATAGTTTTTGAATCTTAAAACAGTGCGCCATCAAGTGTGTATTATAATATTTTTGTCAACCCTCGGCATTTCGGATACTATGGTAAGAAGTTGGTTTAGTTCCACTGAACTGCATAGCACTCAATTGGGTCCGGCAAATAAACAAATCTTGCAAGCTGAAAATCAAAAAAATACAAAAAGGGGAAAAAATTACCAAACCAGATTAAATTATTTAAATAAATGGTTGGAAGACTTCCCGAAACTAGAATCCCATTATGAAAGGAGAAGCGACGTTATTTTGTAAAAAAAAAAATATAACAAAAAAATAAAAACTATATAAATCAAACATTGGTCGTCAAAGGGTTAAACAACTTTAATAAATTTCCCTTTTTTGTTGAAACTAGTAGTTATTTTCAAATTAAAACAATACAAATTTTACTAATTATCAAATTTATTTCACATTTTAAACGTTTGTGTCACGTTATATTAAAACATTATCATAGATGATACGTTGTTTGGTTTCAGAAAACAACAAATCAAAATAACGTAAGACACATAACTTGAAAAATTCTTTCAAAAAGCATTTTTTTTATTTGAAATATATCTGTTTTCGTATTTTAAGGCAAAGTTAGAAAAACATTTTTTTAATATCTCAGATATTTTGAATTTTATAACGTTTTTTGCTTCTACTGTAAACTTGTAAAAAGTGATGTTACGTTATTTTGCATTTTAGGTGATGATATATACCCAGCCAGAAATTGCCAATGATCTGAAAAATCAAGCACTGCCAGAGCACTATTTCCCAATGATCCAACAAATAAAGTGCTGGCAAAGCACTGATTTACAACGCTCTGCTAACGTTAGTAAAAAGTGCTTTGCCAGTGCTTAATTAACAAAATTTACAACAGTTAAAATAATAAAAGCACTGGCACAACTCTGGCTTAGAACGCTATGCCAACGTTCGTAAAAAGTGCTTTGCCAGTACTTGATTTACAAAATTTACAACCGTAAAAATAAAAAAGCACTGGCACAGTACTGACTTAGAACGCTTTCCTAAATAAAAATCGTGCTAACTTATCACAAAAATAATTTGATAAAAAAAATATTCAGTTATTTGGTAATTAACTTAGCTGAAGCAAGCCTATTGTTATTTCTGTTCAAATTACCAAAATCATTCAATAAGAAATTATACAACTCTTTACTGAAGTGAATTACTAAGTAGGTCTTTATTGGTCGTTTTTGGTTTTGGTACTGGCAAAGCGCTTATTGCCAGTGCTTTGCCAACGTTTTAAAAAAGAAAGGGCCAAGTCCTGCCCGGTGTTATCATTTTGGGGTTGGCAAAGCACTTATTATATTATTAAAAAAGCACTTTCTTGGTTGTTCTACCAATGCTTTGGCAACGTTTTAAAATTATGGTTTTGGTACTGGCAAAGCGCTCATTGCCAGTGCTTTGCCAACGTTTTAAAAAAGGAACGGCCAATCCCTGCCCGGTGTTATCATTTTGGGGTTGGCAAAGCACTTAAATCTTCAGATATCCAACGCTCTGCCAACGCTCATACCACCGTTGAAAGCACTGGGCCAATGCTTTGCCGTTCGTATTTTTCTGGCTGGGTATGTTTGTTTGTATGTATTTATGATAAACAAAATTGACCCCCTTACGGTTTTTTTTTTGATAATCTTTAAGTAATGATGTTTTTGAGATAAATAATAAAAACTGTCTGTATTTCGTTAGGGCATTTTAAGGTTATCGGTATTTGAGAATTATTTAGTTAGAGTATTTTAAGGTTAACGGTATTTTAAGTTTTTTTTTCGCTATCGGTATTTGATTGTTAGTGTTTGCCAACCATGATATTTATTCATTCCTGTTTTACTCAAATAAAGCAAAGTATCAATGTCATTTATTTATATTTTTTCAAACCACAATTGTTTTGTATACATTTGTTTTTGTTAATGACAGTCTAAAATGTTAAACTGTTTTTTGTTTTTTTTTACTCTGCGCTTTATTAATGCTCTGTTGGTGACATTTCTGTTCATCAATTTCAATTGTTTTATTTTATTTATATATAATCGTATCCTGCCTTTATGACTGAAATAATGTGTTTTCCTTTTCAGTGGTAAAAGAAAGAGTTTTTAGGGGTAGAAAAGAAGAGGAGACTCCATGAAAATGACATTAAATAAAAATTAACGTTTTGACCATTAGTATTATTGTCATCATTATGCGACTATCATTATCACACTATTATTATCAGAACAAATGAATTACTAATGAGTTTTATTTTTGTTTTATATAATACTTAAATTTGTATTAACTAAAATGAAATACTCCTGATGAATTTAATAATGTAGGCAAATGTGTTTTACGTATGAGTGATATTAGTAATACTAATAACACAGTGCAACAACCACAATCGGAATGGGATGAAACCGAAAGCAAATGAAAGTTGACATTTTCCATAACAAAACCTGCAAGGGTTTTTTTAGTTTAGAGCTAGATTTTTTCATACGCTTTTGAAGTTGGTGATTTTGGAACGCTGTATAACAAGAAAAAATAATCAAAAATTGTATTATTCTGGAAAGTTGTGGTATCTTATTGTTTAATATTAATTTTTACCTAAAACTCACGCTAGATGGCGCTGTCATACAAATATTGCTACACTCAGGGAACTTGTGCTTTAAAAATATGTAGTTGTATAGGTTGTAATGCAGTATCTTTATTTTTAATGTAAATGTCAGTTATTTGTAGAACAAATTAAATTTTGTATTTACCTTGTAGTTCATTTAAAAAACAAACCACATCAAATAACTGTTTTATGATTTTACACTCATTTCTACAGTAGTTTTTTGTTATTTAAAAACATAAAAAAAAAAAAAAAATGCTTGTTTATTTTTAATTACCATGTGGTTCATTTTTACTACAATTGTTAGTCATTTTTAGAACATTAAAAAACAAAAGACAATGTTAGTTGAATTTAATGAAATGTACGAAGGCGGATTAATAAGTCCGTGACTTTTCGAACTTCCCTCGTAGTTATATGATATGCAACACTGATCCCATCAACTTGATGGCATCAAGTACCACCTGTTAATAGACCACTGTCAAATTTTGAGCAAGTTTCGTCATTTACTTAGCGATTAGCAGCTGTTCAAAACATACAGCCTTGTGGATTTTTTTAAAAATGGAAAAAGTGAATTTCGAGCGCGCATTAAACATTATTTTTTGCGTAAAAAAAAACCCTCAATCAAACCAAGGAAAAGCTTGATAAAGACTATGGGGACTCTGCACCATCGATTTCAAGGATAAAAAAGTGGTTTACTGACTTTCGTTGTGGTCGCACAAGTACAAATGACGCTGAACGTTCTGGACGGCCAATTGAGGTCAATACACCCGAAAATGTCAAAAAAAATCCACGATATGGTGTTGGCCGATCTAAGAGTAAAAGTGCGTGACATTGTTGATGCCATAGGCATTTCATATGGCAGTGTGGTTTCGATTTTAAATGATCAGTTGGGTTTAAGATAGCTGTATGCAAGATTGTTGCCGAGTTTGTTCTCAAATGACCATAAACGTAATCGTGTGACAACTTCAAAGGATTGTATGTAGTTTTTTAACCGCAATTCGAATGAGTTTTTGCTGCGTTTTTGTAACTGTGGATGAAGCATGGATCCATTACCACACTCCGGAGACCAAGCAGCAGTCTAAGCAATGGGTTTCTCCGGGTGCACTGGCTCCGAAGAAGCCCAAGGTAAGTTCGTCGGTCAATAAGGTGATGGCAACAGTTTTTTGGGATTCACGCGGGATAATATATCGATTACCTTCGAAAGGGAAAAACAATAAATGGCGAATATTATGCCAACTTATTGGACCGATTTAACGAGGATTAAAAAAAAAAAACGACCCCATATGGTCATCAAGATAATGCACGGGTGCACACGTGTGCAGTCTCAATGGAAAAATTCCATGAACTGGGCTACTAATTAGTACCTCATCCGCCATATGCTCCGGATTTAGCCGCCAGTGACTAATTCCTATTTTCAAACCTAAAGAAATGGCTCGGTGGACAGAGATTTAGCTCCAACGATGAAATTATTAATTAAACAAATGCCTCTTTTATGAACCTCGGAAAACCCTATTTTTTGGAAGGGATACAAAAATTGGAGAAACGTTGGACTAAGTGTATTGAGCTAAAAGGAGATTATGTTGAAAAATAATTTAATTTAATGCAAAAAAAAATGTGCTTCATTCAAAAAGTCACGGACTAACTAGCCCTAGTAAGTCGTCCTTTCTTTAAGTGAAATTTTATTTGTTTTTAACTACATTTGCAGTGTACTTTTTTTGAGGCTAAAAAATAAATTTTTGATGTTGGCTTCATTATAAAACATATTTCTAATAATATTACGAAGTAAATTTTATTATTCTCAGTACGTTACTATTACAAAAATGGTATTTTTATGGAAAAAAAAATGTTTTTTATGGTGAAAAAAACGATTTTTTTTATTACAAAAACAACTTTTTTATTTAAAAGAATTATATTTTTATAAACATATAGGATATTCTATTTATCTTTACAAAATTAAAAACAAAAACAAAAAACTATGAAATCGGTTCAACTGTTTACCATAGATGGCTTAAGTTGATGACATAAATCGTACACTCAAGATTGAACACGTTTGATTATTAAATATGTATTTTGGTCGTTAATTGGAGAAATCATCGAGAAAGATTGGAGAAAGAAAAAATCGCATTATTTTGAAGTAATTTTGTTATTAAAATTTATCCAGCTTAAAACAAATTTTTTGTACGTTATTTCTTAAAAATTATGTCTCTTCTTAATGTCTTGCGACACATAATTTTAAATTAATTTTGTCATGCCAAGCAAAAAAATTTAAATCGGACCAACGGTTTTCGAGATATTGCGACTTGATTTTTACTAAAAATGGAGTTTTTTCCTCCATTGTGCAATTTTTTTAAAAATTATCTTAATTTTTCTTATTTTTGCACTAGCAAAAGCGACAAAACGACTTTTTATTTAAGCATAATTATGTCAATATTGGTTGAAGGATAACTTGTAAATTTAGGTACCGTGAAATAACTCCCAAATGAAATAAGTCCCAATGAAATAAGTCCCAAAAAAATGAAATGAGTCCCAATTTTAATAAATGAAATAACCTCCAAAGAAAAATTGAAATAAGCCCCAACATTTGGGAGTTATTTCATAGTAATAAAATAATTCCCAACAAAGAATGAAACAACTCCCAATGAAAAAAGTCCAAAAAACTACTTATTTCATAAATACATGTAAAAATGTACATGTTTGGAAAATGTCGTAATTATTTTTTTGGATATTATGTCACTTTCAAATGTGGCATAGCGTCCAGACTTTTTAAAATAAAAAGATTAATAATATTCAGTATATCAATACAATTTTTTTAAATATTCTTTAGTAGTATATCACAAAATAAAACTAAATTTATAAATCGTATAATCGCACGCAGAAAAAACTTTATTTCGCGAAGCAGCCTGCCGCATTCTACGGAGGAAAAAACCCCTAAGAGCGGCCAAAGGCCGCCAAACAGAACAACTTGTTTTTACAAATTACTTGATGTCTTAAAAATATAAGATTTCGACGGATTCGACATCTGATTTGAAAAACAAGTTCTTCTGGTTTGCGGCCTTCGGTCGCTCTTAGGGGTTTTTTCCTCCGTAGAACGCGGCAGGAGGCTTCGCGAAAAAAAGTTTTTTCTGCGTGCGACACAAAAGAAACTTCAAAATTACTGATCTGTTTCCACACTGGAGTATAATGTCCATTGACCTTATGTCACCCAAAAAGTGGCATAATATCCATGGACTTTATGTCATTCCATTTGTGGACATAATGTCACATTGCAGAGTGTCATAAAGTCCATTACTATTTCTTCTTTTTTCAAATTCAACATTTGACATTATTTTTAATCACTTTAATATCGATCTTTACTTACCAAAATTCTAGCAAGAACTGCGTTGCTTTTGGTAAAATAACTCATTGTATTGCTATTATTTACTTTACGACAATTTTAAGAACCGTTACAAATGCATAAAATTTACCAAAATGTAATTTTAATAGAAATGAAATAACTCCAAACAAAAATGAAATATCTCCCAACGATAAAATCACACAAATGAAAATGAATATAAGTCCCAACAAAAGAAAAATAACTCCCAATGCCAAAAAGGAGTGAAATAACTCCCAACAAAACCTGGTTGGGAATTACTTCATTTGGGAGTTATTTCATAATGAAATAATTTCTAACAGAAGATTGTGAAATAAGTCCTATCGCATTGGGAGTTAGTTCATAGTGAAATAAATCCCAATTTATATGGAAATGTTATTCATTTTTTTGGAGTTATTTTATTTGGGAGTTATTTCACGGTACCGTAAATTTACCTACAAATATCTCGGAAAAATAAAAAATTAACATAATAAAATTGTTATGATTTTCAATTTTATACACATGACTTTTAAAGGAAAATTCACTTTAACTTTTGATTTTCATTAATTAATGCTTTGATTCTTATAGCAATAGGTTTAGAAGTTTTGTAGTGCGAAATTTAAGAAAATTGGAATCAAGAAATTTAATATATGGACAAAAATTAAAACAAATTTTAAAAAATATGTTTTGTGATACATCATCTGTTATTTCAGACAAAATTTTGATCACATGAATGACTGTTTTGTCCAGTATTTGAGAGCAAAAACAAAAAAGTTTAAGACAATTTTTAAAAATTTCTAGAATAGAGGAAAACGATGCCAATTATGGTGAAAAATCAAATCGCAATATCTCGAAAGCCGCCAATCCGATTTCAATATTTTCAAAATATTCGCTTTCAGCATGCCAAAATTAATAAAAAAAAAATTACGACATATTTTTATTAAAGACATTTAAGAAAATTTTTCAAAAATCGACAACTTTGGTAAAGGGGCTCTTCGGGTTAAAGCTATCCTATTTTTCTCTAATTTGCACCAAATAACTTTAAGACCTAATACTACAATAATCTCAGCAATAAATTTGAATTCTTCAAAAAAAAAGTATTTCTTAATGCAAAAAAATGCCACTCTAATGTTCAAATAAATAAAAATGAAAAGTCATACATTCTTAAGAAAAATATATATTTTAAAGTAACTTTTTATTCCCAGGACTCCCTATAAAAATTTGGAAAGTTAGTCGTAAAATTTCCCGGGATAAAACCTTAATCACAGTTGTACAAAGTGCGTTAAAATACACAGAGTAGAATCTAATGCCAATAAATCCAGAAGAAAAATCCAGGAATTCGAGAAGTGATAAATTGATACAATTCGTAGGAAATGTATACACTCAGGGAACTTCTGCTGTAAAAATATGTAGTTGTTTTGGTTGTAATACAGTTTCTTTATTTTTAATGTAAATGTCAGTCATTTGTAGAACAAATTAAATTTTTTACTAACCTTGTAATTTATTTCATAAAACAAACCACATCAAATAACGGTTTTATGATTTTACATTCCTTTTTTTATAGTTGTTTTCTGTTATTTAAAAAAATAAAAAAAAAAATGTTTGTTTATTTTTTACGACATGTGGTTAATTTTTATGACAATTGTTAGTCATTTTTTGAACATTAAAAAACAAATGACAATGTTAGTTAAATTTACTGAAATGTAAGTCGTCCTTTCTTTAAGTGAAATTTCATTTGTTTTTAACTACATTTGCAGTGGTCTTTACCTACATAGTATTCGTACAGTGTACAGTTTTTATTGAAATAATGCTTCACTTCTATAAAACAGGGTTGACATATAGAAGTTTCTCAAAGTCACGAGACTTTAAATTAAAATTCGGTTACCTCAAAAAATCAAAATATCATATATTTTTGTTTCAAGTTCTGTCTATAAAATTACACAAACTTAAAATTTCTCAAATATATTCAACCGTCAATCTGTCAAAGTTATAAATTTAAATAAAAAATTAAAAAAATTACTTACGGCTTGTTTTTACAAGACGTGTATACTACCACACGAACGTGTGGCACCCGAACGGATACGTAATGAAATGAGTATTTATAATTCGTTCGTCTGACTTACGTTTGATTACGTAAAACTTTATGTTTTGTCAAACAGTAAGACTGCCAACATAATGTTTTTCGCATTTTGTTAACTTTTTTCATATACAAATAACTCATTTTTCGTTGGTAGATGGCAACCCAACACTGTAAATGAAATATAAACAAAAACAGCTGATTTTTGCTTGAAAAAAAAATTATTTATTTTGTTTAGAAAACAATAAAAGTGATGATAAAAATATAATTTGTATAAAAAAAAAAAAACAAAAACATTTACAAATAAAAATGATCGGGTCAATTGCCATGGGTTTTGATAGTGATTTTTTATTACAATTTTTTGTTAAAAATTATTTTTGTTTTAATATTAAATTGTGTTGCCTTTTTTCTTTGACGAATACTTCTTTGTGAACGTCTGTTTTTGACGTTTGTGACGTTTCAAATCTCAATGTGGAAACCAAAAAAAAAAGAGACGAAAACGACAACTCTTACGTTTTCACTCAATTCAAAGTGACATTTGCGATACAGAACCCCAAAATGAATTTCTTCACTCATTTACACGTCTTACAAAAACAGCCCGTTAATTAAGTATTTTTCTATATACACAAAGAGTATTTCTTGGACGAGTTTTAATGAAATTTTTTCACTAAACTAATGAGGTGGTCTCCACAAATTTAATGAAAAATTTCTTAATTTTTATGAAACGGCCTCATAGGTTTAATGAGACCATTTTTAATGAAACTAAATATTTCATTAGTGGTATGAAATTTTTAAGAAATAAAATTAAATTTTTAATTAAATTTTATGAAATTAATCTAATGATGTGCGCCCCGGTAGGCTAGTTGGTAGCGTGCTGGCTTATCAGTGCGGGGGTCGTGGGTTCGATTCCAACCAGAGGCACTGGTCTGTTTTCGCTACTACGCGCCGAAGGCCATAGTAGCTAGTGCTCGGTTAGTATATAATTTGTAATTATATGATTATTAATTAATAAAATAAAAAAAATAAATAATCTAATGAAAAGTTTCAATAGACGAAGTCCAGTGACATTTCAAAGAGCTAATACAAAAATTCATTGATATCATGCAGATAATTCTCTCAGTGTATCAGTCCAGCTGATGTTGGCTGAGTTTATAAAAAGTTGATAAAAAATGGGCTAAAGAATATTTTCTCAAAAACAAAGCCGGAAAAAACTGAAATAAAATTTAACAGCTTTTTAGATAAATTGAGTGTTTGATTACAATAAGTAACCAAAATTGGTTCCAAATTGTTTAATTTTTATGTTTTTGTTTTTTATTTCAACATAGTGCTTGCCTTATAGCGGAAAGCCTCTTACTTGAATTGCGTTAACCAAAAACTACATACTTACAGCTATAATTTCAAATAAGCCATTTAACCGTTAACATTTGTCAAAAGATTGTCATCATAACGCAAGTATCTTGGCTTAAGTGTCATAAAATAGCAATAATTCTAATCCCTTTTGTTAGTTTTTTGTATTCTCAAGACAAAGTCCTAGACATTAGTGTATTAGGGCATAACTTATGCTCAACTCTAAATTTTAAATTTCAATTGTGAGATGAAAAATTATCCTCAAATGTCTAATGAAAAATATAACAAAATGTTTTACACACAAAAAATTTTATTTTGTAAATTTTAGCGTTTTTTTTTTTTTAAATTTTGTTTATTTCAATTTAATCCATATTTTTCAATTTTTAAATTTTTTTTTAATTTTGAAATTTTTTTCAATTTAGAAAATTTTTTCAATTTAGAAAATTTTTTTGCTTTTTTATTTTAATTTCCACGCTTTTTTTAAATTTTGTAACTTTTTAATTTTTTTTTTAAATTTTGTAATTTTTTTAAATTTTGTAATTTTTTTAAATTTTGTAATTTTTTTAAATTTTTTTTTAAATTTTGTAATTTTTTTAAATTTTTTGTCATTACGGGTTATAATAATTGGAAGTTATGAGCGCAACAAATTAATTTTCAATTAAATGTTTAAAAGATAGTATTAAACTTTTAATTGGATGTGAGTTTGATATCAAACAAAAATTTAAAAAAAAATTTTATTGATAATAATTTTTTTCTGTTTACTCAACTAGTGCTAAAAACTCCACTTTTAGCTTTTTAAGTGTATTAAGTTAAGTAAATTTTGTAGAACCGTGTAATTAATCAAACTATGATTTTTTCTCTGCGTATTCACCAATCCCTACTTTTAAATATCTTGAACCATAAATTGGATCCTATGATTATGCAGTATAACTAAGGCACTTTTTTATTTCCCATGAAAGCGGAACATTTTTTTAGTAATTCCCGGAATCCCGCTCGAAAAATATATGATACAATTTTTAATTTTAAATCATATTTTTTGTATTCAAAGTGTCTTGTACAATAGGGTTACAACTTTTTGCATTTTTTACAAATTTGCAAGCTCAAGTTCCAAAATCTTGTAGGGCATGGAAAAAACTAAGAACTGCGATTTTACTTTTCGCGCGACATTTAAAAATTTCACGGACCAAATGCATTGAAGTTTTGTATATACGTTTTTTTTTTTTTTTTTTTTTTTTTGATTAAAAAAAGTTGATTTCGATTTAAATAAAAAATGATTTTGTAAGGACGATTAATAAAAGCAATAAGTTATTTGAAGTAAAATTTCACTCTCTTTAAAAAAAAAAAAATAATCCTATATATCCTTCAATGCGTGAACATTTTTCACGATGGCGAGAAAATTAAATCGCAGTTCTTAGTTTTTGTCCATGTCCACGATTTTGGAACTGGATGATGTCGCCAAAAAAAAGTTATAACAACCTAAGATTTTTTATAAACATAAGTTTACAAATCTGTGATTTCTTAAAATTTGTAGTTTTTCTTAAGTCTTAGAGAAATTAAATTTTTTTTAATTGCAATTACTTACAATAAAAAATTGAAAGCTTAAAATAATGAAAAAAAAAAATAAAAATCACGAAGTATTTAAAAACTAGAAAAATTATAGAATCAATTGAGTTCGACCTAAGAGTTCAGACAAAAACTGGACGTGAGACAATGTTTGGTAATCGAAAGTGTATTGGAAACATTTTTATAATGACGACATTTTTTACGAGCGATCTGGAGTGACTTTAAATGTCTAACTTAAGGTCGAGGTCTAAAATAAACGGTGAAGTTAACTGATGCGTTGGAGTTAACATCATTTTTTCGTTTAAAAATTGTTTAAAATGTTAACTGCTTAATTAGAAATGTGTTTGAAATTGTATTCTCAAAAGTCCTGGTATTTCCGAACCAAATTCCCGGTTCGGCGGAAACAGAAAAATGCTTGGTTTCATGGCAATCTCGGGACGGAAAATTCCGGGATGCATTCCCTAAGTTTAACTTGTTCTTCTTTCAACTTTTACGATTTTTCCTTTTCTATTGGGTGTAATCAGTACAACCCTAATATTAAACACAACACTAAATAATTGTGTCCTGGGTGTGTAAAAAGTATGTTTGTGATGGTTGTCAAAGTTTGTTAACAAACATTCTTTGTTATAGTACCATATTGTTTTTTTTTTTATTTGGGTGTGTGTGTGTTCATGCTTTGTGTGGCTGTATGTTAAAGAAATTAACATGATTTTATTGACTTGTTCAAACACTTGAAAAAATACACTTCAGATTTTGTTAACCATTGTCATTCACACTTACACACACAGCCAAACACAATCTTTTACAACACATGCAATAACAACAACAACTTGTTCATTTACACGTACACACACACACACACACACAAAAAGCCATTTTGGTAACATATTCTTAAGTATCTCTGTGACAATCTGACAATCATGATCAAGTGACGAGAAGGCGTTTTTATAGTATTTTCAAACTATATACTATATGGTTGTTAATGATGCCTTTTATCATCACCAAAAAAAAAAAAAAAACAGCAACAAAAATTAAATATGACATTATACCATTTGTAGAAATGTTCATATAGAAGAGAGAAAAACAAAATTAGCTTAGAAGTGCAAATAATTTACACATTTTGTTAGTTATATGTAAGTGTTATTGTTAAAGGTGACCAGTATAATCCATTTATAAAAAAATATGTATGGGCATTTCCATACTCACAAACGTTACAGTCGTACGGTTTAATGAGGTAAAAACATATTATATTTTTGAAATTTTTTATATTTTTGTGTAGAATATAACAAGATTTATATTTAGTAAAAATAATAAAACAATCGAACTGCATGATTCTAAAATATAAGCAATTGAAGAGGGTGGCGTGATGTGACAAGAAAATAGAAATTGGTTTTATCGTCTTTTACAAAACGGAAAACTCTGCGAATTGCTCCAGACTTTTTGGATAAAACTTTTTTTAATACGATTTTGAAAGTCTAAAGTTTGTTTTACTGTTTTCTAAATTAATAAAACATTTTTTGATTTTTTACAACCCAACGTGATATTAAGTAGCATGATGTGACATAAATTTTGTTTTAGTTAAATGTTAGCAAGTATTAAAAAAAAATGACTATCAATTATACTCGAGAGCTCAATTAAGGGACTATGTATATGTAAGATTATTATTGTTAACTAGTGTTTATTAGAGTTTAAGTATTTTTTCAAAATTGTAAATAAATAAACGCCTCAAAAAAAATGGATTATTTATTTTTATGAAATTAAAAAAAAAAAACATTTTTGAGAACTACAATGAATAGCAGTAAATTAAATTAATTCAAATACACAAGCCACCAAATTTTCCAACCTTGATACTAGAGTATAGTTTTCAAAAGGTTTGATGTGGTTTGAATCCGAACAGATACGACTTTGAGTTGACGTAAAAAGTTTTGTGAATAAAACACAATTTGCAATGTTATAACGTCCCGACTATAGTGAAAACCAGAGATATTTAAAAGTTTTGGTTAAGATATTGCGAAAATCGGATGTCAGATCCGGATACTGTGCATACCGAACCTTTAGAAATGTATACTTTACTCTCAGGGTGTTGATGTTTTCAGATTTTTATGGCCGTGTTTTTAGTAGAATAAATAAAATTTTATTTGTGACTTAAGTGGGTCTGTTTGTAATTTGTTCTTTCTCTTATCAGTACGTAAAAAATATATAATTTTAAATAACAATAGTTTATTACTCAAAAGCAAAATATTTGAAAGGTGATGTGATGTGACTATGTGTGAAATTTTATAAACAAATTAACTCTGTTTAATATGTTCCCGAATTTTTTATATTTAATTACACTACTCAAAAAATGTCACCTTTTTGCAGAACCTCTCTTTGAAATAGATATTTTTTATAGACTTAGGTACACTTAGGATATTATGTAGGTAAAGACACCAGCAAATGTAGTCAAAAACAAATTAAATTTCACTTGAAGAAAGCAGGACCAACATTTCATTAAATTCAACTAACATTTGTCATTTGTTTTTACTGTTCAAAAAATTACTAACAATTGTAGTTAAACTGAACCACTTATATAAGTAAAAAATAAACAACCATTTACTTTTTTTATTTTTTTAAATAACAAAAAACGAGTGAAAAAAATTTATGTAAAATTATAAAACAGTCATTTGATGTGGTTTGTTTTTTTTTTAATGAACTGCAAGATTAGTAAAAAATTAAACTTGTTCTGCAAATGACTGACATTTACATTAAAAATAAAGAAACTGTATTACAACCCAAACAACTACAAATTTTTAAAGCAGAAGTTCCCTGAGTGTACGCTGACTTCAAATCTATCATACATTTTTTCTCATTTTCAGCTTTGAAATATCGCGGTTTGTACATTTACATTCACCTCATTTTTTCATATATTTTGCATAATTTTTCCAATTTAACCGAAAAAATTATTAAATAGTATTTAATAATATAAATGTACACAAAAATATGTTTCATTTGAGTATAATCATGTCAATGTTTGTTTCAGGATATCTTACCCATATTACAAGGAATTGGAAAATTTTGCATATTTAGTTTTATCCCAATAAATTTTATGTTTCTTAAAAAAAAAATGTATCACGCATATTTGTATTAAAATTGCAAATCCATTTAAAATATCCTGAAATATTTAGAAAAGATAATTTTTATATAAAAAATCTAAAGTTTGTAACATAAATATAAAAACCGCGATATTTAAAAAACTACAAATGAGAAAATTTATTTGCCAGATTTAGAATCAGCGTACCTAAATCTATCAGAAAATATGTACTACAAAGACAGGTAAAACTAAGAAAGGACAATTTTCAACAACCTGGCATTACCAGTGAGATATCCTGATAAAAACATCTAAATGATTATAATCAAATTAAAAAAAATTGATGTAGGTTTGTAGTCTTAAAAAATGTCATTAAAATTTATGCAAAATATACGAAAAATGGGGTGAATGATGTAAATATAAAATCGCGATATTTCAAAAACTGCAAATGCGAAAAAAGTGTTTATCATATATAATATAGGTTTATTAAAAAACAACTGTTTCAAATCGTGTTTTTTTTGGCCGCCGAGTAGTGTTATTTACACCAAACTTGATTTAAATTAAAAGTTTTAAATACCAGCTACACGCAAAGTAGAAGTAATGAAAGGTAAATGTTGTTTTGCTGTGACGAACGTGACATTGAATTATCATTCAAAGCAAGTCAAAAATTGACCAATGGCTGATCTTTATTTACTCCGTTTACAGTTTTTGGGGTGTATTGTTGTTGTAACAAATATAGAAGCATACTTCCATCATCGCTCTTAAAGAATTAAATACTTAAAAGAAAATGTTACGGAAAATGAAAAAAGTTTACCAAAACCATGAACGCAGTCCGTTTTATTATCATGGCAACTAAGACTTTTTAAGTTTTTTTTAATTTAATAAAATTTAATTATTTTGCTTTAATGATAGCAATCAGAAGGTATTATTTGTCCACTTATATTTTTCGGGCAATGTTGACCTTTCTATGGAAGCGTGTCCATATAAAGAATTACGATAATTTTCGACAGTTGGAGGCAAATTATTTAAGCATTTTTTTTTTTGTATGACATGAATAACCATTTCTGTATGTGTTACCCGGTGTATAAAAATTCTAAAGACATCCTTGTTAATCATTTATATTAAACGGCGCAAAAATTATGGCGGTTTTAAGTATAAAGAAAATTAAAAATAGTAAAACTACAGTTTTTGCTCGGATTTAATTAAAGTTACATTAATTTATGCAATGCCAAAAAATATAAATATTCACTCAAAAACGTCTTTTTCTGACCCTATCACTATCGACGATTTGTTTGTGGAGCCAAATGGGTCCGAAAATCGAATTTTTAAAACATCGCAGGCCATTTTTAAAACTAAAAAATTCAAATAACCAAAATTGTTTTGTTCGGTTTTGTTCCGGTCATTAAATGAATCCACGTTTACGTTTACGATATACACCAAAAACCCATTTTTTCGGAGATAAAGGCTGATTAAAAAACTAAGATTTCGTTAACAAATATCGCGACTATATTGCCCTGAGTAACATTTTATACAAATGGTGATATTTTTTTAATGAACAATATCCTACACAGTACAAGACAATATGCTACACAGTACAGACTCAATTCTGGGAATTGCTCGTGAAAGTAGCCCCAAAAATAAGAACTTCTACAGTAATAATTTAATGGCCATACGAATTTTTTTCTCAAAGCGGATTTTTAGCACTTTTTCTATATTTTAATACGGTTATATCTCGTACGGAATATATCTTTTGTGTCTGAAACAAAGTTGAAGATATTGAATAGGAGAAAAAAAAAAATGCGGAACAATCCTACCCGAAAAAAGTGCATCTGGTGCTTTAAAAATCGCCAAATGCTGTTTCTATCTTTATAAACTTTATTTGGCATGAAAATAAAAATTCCGATTTTTTTTTTTATTTTTATTTTTTTTCACATTTTTCACCATTTTCAATTATAATTGAAAATGTTCTAAAATTTTGTTTCCATGCATAGATAATATATAAAAATCTCATATTTTTGTGTAAGAATAGCTGTAATATGAATCGGACTTTGTATTTTCATGCAAAATAAAATTTATAAACAAATAAAGAGCAAATTTGTGGATTGGTAATCCAGTTATTGAGCAAAAAAGGTGAAAAAGGGGGAAAAAAAATCGGAATTTTTATTTTCATGCAAAAAAAAGTTTATAAGGAAAAACAACTGCATATTTGTGGATTTGTAATCCAGTTATTGAGCAAAAAAGGTGAAAATGGGTAAAAATGGCCATTTTTGTGATTTTTAAGGCACCGGATGCACTTTAATTTTTAAAGCTTTTAAGTATAATAAACATCAGCATGTATCCATCGTTTCTCTTAATTCGTAAAAAACTTTGAGAAATAAACTTAAACTTTAGTAATTTTTTTAAGCTATTTTCTATCAATTTTCGGTTATTTAAAAACTGGCCATCCCTTTTTATGCTTTTAAATTACAAAATATCATAGCAATACTATTTCTTTGCATAGCTTGACTATAATTACCCTTTTTTAATCTTCCTTCGTCGTTCTAACTACTTTATATTTGTGTTGACTAACATTTTATCATACTTCACAGCTTTTTGCTCTTAACCAAACGTGTGCATGTGTCAGTTTTTAGAAAACCGTTAGTGGCAATGACTTTGTGGCTAGTTAGTTTAAAATATAAATAGTTTTTTTTTTTTGCAACTGCTTTTAGTGTTTATGATAGTGTGTTTTTCAACACATGGCTAAAAGTCAACCACACACATATTCACACACAAAAAAACACACTCAAACACTTTTTAACAAACAATTGCTTTTTAATTAAGCTTTATGTGTATATACACTATGTTCAGCAAATACGAGGAATTTAGATTTTTTTTTTTATAATTGAAGGGCTTAGTGCAAAAACTTGATAAGCCACAAAATTAAAATAATGAAATAATCGCCTTCAAAGTTTAAAAACAATGTACAAAATAAGGCTTTCACTAAACCAGACTTTAAGCATAGATAATAGGTGCTTAAGGAAGGCCACATGCCAAAAATGTGTCTTCTATTACATGACCTTCTTTGGAAGACTATAAAACAGTAAAAACCATTGTATTAAGTCAATGTGGCTTATCAAGTTTTTGCAGAAATTTTATTTAGAATTTTTTAATTTTGAAGAAATGATATCTGTATTTCAGGCATTTAGGGCTGTAGAAACTTGTAATAAATGCCAAGATATTTTAGCACTTATTACAAGTATCTGTTGCTCGAAAATCCTGCAAAATAGCAACTATTTCCTCAAAATAAAAAAATCTTAAAGAGAATTTCTGCAATAACTTGCTAAGCCACGTGGATTTGAAAAAATTGGTTTCACTGCCTTATAGTCTTAAAGCGATGGACATGTAATAGAAGGCACCTCTTGGCACTTATTACAAGTATCTAGAATATAAAAGTCAAGAAAAACAGCGACTTTTTCTTAAAAATCAGAAAATCTTAAATAAAATTTCTGCAAAAACATGATAAGCCACATTGATTTTAAAGAAATGGTTTTCAAATACTTCTAGGCAGCTGTTAAGCAAGATGTTCGAGCTATAAATGCTTGTAATAAGTGACAGTATGTGTCTTCTATTACATATCCGTCGGTGGAAGTCTAGAAGAGTGTAAAAACCATTTTATTACGTCAATGTGGCTTATGAAGTTTTTGCACAAATTTTATTTGAAATTATTTAATTTTAAGGACTAGGTAGCTTTTTTGAAGGATCTTCCTGATATATATACTTGATTTAAGTGCAAAGATGTGTCTTCTATTTCATGTCCATCGCTGGGAGACTAATAGACAGTAAAAACCATTTTGTTAAATTAATGTGGCTTATCAAGTTGTTGCAGAAATTTTATTTAGAATATTTTTATTTTAAAGACAGATTTTCGTGATAACTATACTTATTGTAAGTGCAAAGATGTGACTTCTTTTACATTTTCCTTGATGGGAGACTAGAAGACAGTAAAAAACATTTTATTAAATTAATGTGGCTTATCAAGTTTTTATAGAAAATTTATTAAGAATTTAGAATAACTTGATAAGCCACAAAAGTTAAAATAAATCATACATCGATGGTTTCTTAAATGATTAGATCATCTGTTGGAAAATAATCTTTATCCACCATACTTCAATCAATATACATCCAACTCTTTTTTTACACGGTAGATACGTTCCAACAAAAAACGTGTAAAAAAAAACGTGTAAAAAAAGCACGAAGCCCATACTTAAATCAGGGATGTGTTCCAAAATTAAAAAAAAAAACGCGTTAGATAAAAAAATTCCTATACGTTGTTCTAAAAACCGTGTAAAAAAATTAAACACGTGTTACATAAATTAAAAAAATAAATTAATTCATATTTTTATTAAAAAAAGGTAACAGAAAACTTAAATCCATAAGTAAATATTGTACATGAAAAAAATTAACTTGAGAAATAAAAGAAAAAAGCTTTATTAGCAAATAGCATAACTGCTTAGTAATTAGCCATGTTTATTGCCAACTGGACTACTATTGCTTTCATCACTAGATACTCGTATATCTAACATATCTGAGGAGTTTGAATCCATTGATGAGTTCCGTTCCATAATAAGGTCATCTGTAGTTGGTTTGGTTTTAGTTAGGAAGTCTGTAATCAAATGCTGGGTTTTTGGTTTTTCGAGTTGCTTATGCAGTTCATGGTACCCAGCTGTATAAATCTGGAGGTTTTATCAAATCTATATTTATAAAAATGCACACAAAGTATTTTACTAAGTAGACATTTGATGTAAGGCATCCTGAGAGTTTTTGATTTTTTTAGTTTAAAATTATTTTGGATTCGTGTTAGAACAAATAAACCGTGTAAAAAAGAAGAGTTTGTCTTTTTTGTGCACCGTGTTATTTCAAAATCGTGTAAAAAAAGACCGTGCAAAAAAAGAGTTGGGTGTATTTACAAAAAAATTCAAGTTTGCTTTTATTTTCTTCAGAGTTAATCTTTCTGTTCAGAAGTGTATCTTATTGGTGTGGCATATCATGTTCTTGCGTAAAAAAATATTGAAATATAGTCGAATTGTAAAAAGTAACATTTGCTCTAGATCTGAAAGAATTTGGAATATAGCTTAAAGTAATTTAAGTGGATATTGATACCACGTTAGGTAATGCAATGAACACATAAAATCATTTTTTGAAAACCTGTGGCTTATCATGTTTCTGCACTAAGCCCTTCAATTGTACTTTTTGATATAAATTTATTTATAGATTTAGAATAAATTTGCAACTTTTTGGTATATTTTTAAAGGTACCTACTGTTTACTAACCCTCCTTCTACTAAAAAGTAATTTGTTTAAAAAAAGTGGTTTTTACTAAAATAGGAGTGAATACTGATGGAGGGGGGTAAACCCTTCGGTTTGCTAGAAGCAAAGTCCCACAAGATTTTCGGAACATAAAAAGTATCACTTATTTTTCAAATTTGTATCATCAAAAGTGTCAAAGTGCTCTCTCAAAATGTATAATAACCATAACAACCGGAAATATGCTCTAAAAAATCAATTATAAATATAAAAAATGCACTAAAAATGCTAAATTTGGTCTTAAAACACACATTTTCTTTAAGAATTCGTATATTAAAACATATTTTTCAGTATAGTTGGAATGACTTTGAGAAATTTATTTTAATTGCCAACAGAAAAGATAATAAAAGATTGAATATAGCTAAATCGGTACAGTCTTAAAATAAGAAATTTAAATTTGCAAAAATGGTTTAAACTTCCGAAATTAGTGTTGAAAACCCAAAAAACTATGTTTTATTGCAACATAAAATTGTTTGATAACTAAAAACTAAATCAAAAAAAATCGGTAAAATATGCTATTAAAATATGATTTTGTTTTCAAAAGTACTGAAATATGCTCAAAAAAAATAAGATTTTTTTTTATAAAAAATAAAATGTTTTATCGAAATAGGCAAATACTAGAGTAAAATATACAAAAATATGCTATAACGAATTAATGCCAGAATTCGTCAATTGTTCTGAAAAAGGTAAATATCTCATTAATTTTTCAATACGACACACAGGAAAAATAACATGAAACAAAATATATCTGGTTGCGCTGAACCAAAGGCTATTTTGTGTAACAAAAATCCGTAAACCACAAAATTTAACAAAAAAAAAAAGTGAAATTGTAATTAAAAAGACAGGAGAAACCCAAAAGTGTAAAAGGTTGGAAAAACACTTAAAAAACATCAAAGTCAATATTTTTAAAGCCAGAAATTTTAACAAAAATTTACACGAGCGCTCGAAAATTAAAAATCTAAAAAATTATGAAGTACCCAAAATCGACAAATTACTTTTCTCTGGGTTTAAAAGAACAAATTTTCCTAATTTTTTTTTTTCAACTTTATATAAGTATTTGACAAATTTTTTTTTTCAGATTTTAATTGATATAAAAATTTTTTGGTTAACGGTCACTTTGATGACTTTAAAATGAAAAATTCCGGATTTCACAACCATGATTTTGCTGAAGTTAAAGAAGTTTTAATTTAGAAAATTCCGAATTTTTACATTTAATATCATCAAAAGTAAATAATTCGTAATAATTTAATACACGAGTAATTGTTTTAAGTAGCCTTGAACTCTTGAGTAGTAAATTATATGGTTTTGAGAAACTATAACACAAGAAAAAATAAAAAGTTCTATGTTCCATATCCTAACTTTTCGGAGAAAAATCCATCTCAGTGTTTCCGTACCACTTCAAAAAGTCAAATCCATCTCAGAGTTCTTGTACCCCTTCAAAAAATGGGAAATTTCCTCACCAAAATGATATTTTTCAATAGAAAAATGTAAAAAGGATTAGAAAATGAATAAAAAATACTCTAAGTTCCCCCCAAAACCTTTCCTGGATTCGCGCCTGTTACAGCAAATCAAAAATTCGGACATAAATTTTAAGTCCAAAAAATCATTGGATTATGTCTATTAATAAATATATTACACTGTGTGTAATTTTTTAAGTCATGGCATATCTTGCACACCGCTCAGAATTTCGATTTACTCTCTATGGCAAAGTTGTAGCTCTTGTCATAAAGAACAAAAATTGCGAACATATAAAATCAAAAAAAAACTTCACCTTCCAGATCAAAATCGCAAAAAACTTAAAAAAATTCGATTTTTTTTTTACCTTTTTTCCCGTGTTCAGGTCCATAGGTAGCAAACCGTTCAAAATTCAAGGAAACAATCAACTACAAAAATTTACCTAAGATCTCAATAAACAAATTTCTAGAAATGAGCCTGAGAAAATGATCACTTTTTTGCGAAAATGATACCGAGGCCCCAAATCTTTGGCGGCCCATAAACAAAAAAGGAGATGACTTTCGGAAAAATTGGAAGACACGGGTCTTTTTTTTTTTAGTCTTTTATCACGTAGTGGTGTCCGTATATGGTTATTTTTTTTTCGTGTTGCACTGTGTTATTAAATAGTAAAATTTTACATTTCAATATAAAATTGAATTTTTACCTTCCTATTAGGATTCCCCAAGTTTTTGTTCCACCAATGGTAATAATTGGGATTCTTTTTAAAAATTTCGAAATCTTCATTTAATTTCCTTTCAAACGATACACAGAGGAATATATCACAAAACGTAATACCGAGCTAAAGTTTTGAACGTTACAGACCCCCGGGGCTCCAATATGACTACCCAAAATGGGGAACTTTTTGCATATAAAATTTTGAGTGATGACAACTTTTTTTTTCTAAACACAACGAATTCTAAACGTCGCTATATAATTTATATTTGCTTTATTTTGAACTCCCGGTGTATGACGGTTCCGCAAAATAACTAACTAAAATTTTGAAAACATACACTAAAAAAAAAAATCTATTATCTCCCAGTAAAAAGCGCTGCTTATCTGCAAGCAGGTTTGTAAGGGAGTAAGCCGAAAAGAATCCCTTACAAACCTGCTTACATATGCTATGATTTTTATATGGCAAATTCCCACTTGGAAGCATTACTTTTGGGCAAAATAAGCGCTGATTTTAGCGCTTATAAAAGCTGTGATTTCATGGCTTGCAGTAAAATCATATTTCATGTCTATATTATTACGATTAAAAGTAATAACATGAATACACCATACATAATTTATTTTACATAAAATTCTACAGATATTAATTTTTTGTTGTTAAAATTTTCGACATATAATATAATCATTTTAATTTCAGAAACAGTTAAATGACTAATTATTTTTTATTACATACTCGAAAACAGCAAACACAATCGCAAATCACTCGGGAAAACTGGTTCAGATTATTAATAATCCATGATATGAAACTTTCTGCATTACAACCTGCATCCTTATAAGGGATTAGGGTAAGCTGCTTACAACCTGCATCCTTGTTAGGGAAAACAGTAAGCTCAAAAGTTTTGTTTGTTAATTTTTATACGAAAATTATTCGTTTATTTTGCTGCTTCTCAGTATTGTGTAATAGTAAGCACTTACATCAGCGCATTTGTTTTATCCTGCTTCTAAAAACACGAAATTTTTTTACTGGGCTTAAACACTGACAACAGCTTTTAATCCCTACAGCGATCACGAATATATTTTTTTCAGATCTGATTTTAACTTTTTTAACACACAAAAAAATTGTTTTTCACAAAATTGCTTTTTTCGAGGATGGGCCACTCTACAAAATATACAGATTTCAAATAAACTTGGTTCCAAGTGGCGGCCGGCGCAACACTTTAAAGCTGCAGCGAGAAGTTTAAAAAAATTCAGTTAAGAAGTTAATATATATATATATATATATATATATATATATGTATGCACAGCGCATACTCTAGAGACATTTATTCGTTCCCCCGCATAGTTTAGGGACATTTGCTTACTTTGGGGACTGTCCCCAAAGTTTTCGCGCCTTTTCATACATCTAGCGTATGAGATGAGGACAATTTATTCTATACACCGCATATTTCAGCGACAATTTTGGGCGTGTCCCTAAACTATGCGCTGTGCATACATATATATATATATATATATATATATATATATATATATATATATATATATATATATATATATATATATAGTTATAAGATGACATTACCAATATGTTGTTGGCAGATGTCGATATAATTCAGATGGTAGAGCGGTTGACTGACAACCTGGAGTCCCAGTCCGTATGGAAAAAAAAAATATTTTTTTATTAAATTATGTTTAATTTTTTTTCGAAAATTTATTTTTAGACTATTTATTTTTGCCCATTCTAATAAGCATATAGGTAACAACATATATTGTTATTTATCGTAAGGTGTTTATGTCATTTTTTTTCATGACAGTCCCTTATAAAAATAATGAGATTTGTAATGACAAATAAAAGTACTTGCCACTACCAAATAAATTTGTAGTTATATGATTTTCTACACTTTCCATACAGTGGTATGTAATACATTAGGCTCGTCCTTCGTTGCATGGGCGAAAAATAAAAATGAGATTTTGACTGTATCCCCCCCTTAAAATATTTGTTAGGGTGTCAAAATACGCCACGCAGAAAATCGCTAACTTACCCTAACGTGGTGTCAAAAAAATTAATAAATATTTTGGGTGTACCTCAAAGTGACTTTTTTGCATTTTTAAAAACTTTATTCAACAAAAATCAAAAATTTAGTGTTTGCTGTCAACTATTCCATTAAACACATCTCAAGTATTAAATAAGCCAAGTACTGTGGATATCCGTCCAATTTTTTTTAGAGCATTTTGATTCTCGGGGATTTCAAGTTTTTTTTTTATTTTTATACATTTTTACTTTAAATATTAAAAAAAACACGTTGAAATCCGCTAGAATCAAAATGCTCTAACAAAAATTTTTGCCAACGGATATCCGTAATATTTATGTTATTTAATATTTGGGATGTGTTTAATAAAACATTTGACAGCAAGAACTAGTTTTTTGGTTTTTGTTGAATAAAATTTTCAAAAATGTAAAAAAGTAACTCTTAGGTACACCCCAAATATATGTGCATTTTTTGACTCCAAGTTAGAACAAGTTAGCGATTTTCTAGAAAAGTAATATTTTTTATTTGAGTAGTTGTTATTGAACCCAACACAAAAATTATATTACATTTTTAAATTTAGACAAAAATTTTTTTTTTTTATGTTTGGTAAATTTTTCCAAGGAGGCCTGATATTCAAGGGCGATGCGGGACATATTCCCGTTACACTAGCACTCTAATTTTTTGCATTGTGAATTTTTGTACCCAAACAAATATTTTAAGAGGGGGCAGCCCCAAAAATCGCAAGTTGAAAAATAAGGACCACCCTAGTAATACATACTATGTATGTAAGTGATTGACTTTTTGTACCATCGGCAGTTTCTGGCGGATTATTATGCCTTTTACAAAAAAAGTGAATTTATAAAAAATGCAAATTTAATAAAAATAAAAAGTACCTATTACAAAAAAGTACATTTTTCAAAAAAGCACCCACTCATTACATTTTTGATTAAAAAACATTTTAAATATTTAGAATACTTTTTGAGTACATTGTTTATGCAATGCAAGTGTATTTAATTGTTTTTATTTTTGTCTACTGCTGCCACTATTTGCTTTAGTTTCTACTTTTGTTTGTTGAGTTTTAGAAATCAAGGCTGTTTTAACAAGTTAACAGTTTTTTTCTGGTATTTTGTGTTGGTTTTATTTTTTTTATTTTGTTTGCCTAATTTTGAATTGTTTAAATAGTAGTATTTGTGTATATGGATTTTGACACATTTTATTTTTTTAGTTAATTCCCAGTGTAGAAAAGCATTACAATATAAGTGGTTATATAAGTACATATTTGATAATGCCAAGTACTTACAATTGTCATTATGAATCTCATGACTTTTCTATTTGGATATTGCGCAAAATAGTGGCATATCATTACTAAACACCTTACGAAAAATATAGAAAAATATGTGGTTACCTATAAGCTTACTAGTATGGACAAAACTAATAAGTCTAAAAACAAATTTAATAAAAAAATATTTTTTTATTGAAAATTTTTTTTAATAAAATGTGCCTTCACGAGATTTGAACCCGCGCCTCCAGGTTGTTAGTCAAATGCTCTACCATCTAATCTACTCGTAGATCAACATGTTATACTTGATAGATAAAAACATAAATGCACAAAATGACATTACTTCCAGCTTACAAAAAACCAAAAATAAGTGCCCAATCAGAAACTACCAGTGGTACAAAAATATAGTACTGGCATACCACTGGCTAACCGAGGAATTGTAATTTAATTACTGCCAGAACACTTGTTTGAGACGCTTTACCAGCTTTTCCAAAAAGCTCTTTTCCAGTATTTGTTTTACAATAACTTTAGTGGTCTACAAAAAAAAAAAACATTGGCAAAGAATTGACTGAGACCACTATGCCAAAGTTAGCAAAAAGTGTTTTCCCAGTGCTATCCAGTCAGAAATTACCAACGGCTTAAAAGTCTAGACACTGGAAGAGCATTTATTTTATAAAAATGATGATGCTTTGTATAAAAAAGTTTGTAGTCAGAAGTTTCCGAGTTTCAGCCCGGCTTCAGCCACCAATTGAAGGGCTTAATGTAAAAACTTGATAAGATACATTTTATTTTAAGGTTGTTTTTTCCTTTTAACGGTTTAAAAAATGCATAAAATATGAACAGGTAGGACATTTATACTCTAGGCACTTGTAATAAGTGTTAAACAAGACTTCTATCACATATTAATCATTGGATGACTAGAAAACAGCGTAAATCCATAAAAACAATAAATGTGGCTTATCAAGTTTTTACAATAAGCCCTTTAATTATTTTTGTGATTTTTTTGTACTTTTTAAATATTTTTTTATATAAAATTAATTTTTCTTTGTATGTCCTAACGTTGGCAAGTGGTTTCCAGCAAACCTTATGCTAGTGCTGACATATTTGAGCAGCCACCTGTTACCCAGCAGTTTTCATTCACTTACGTTTTAAGCTACCAACTATTATATGTCGCGTTAGTTCAGTGGTTAGAGCTGTCGGCTGCCACTCTGGCGGCCAGGGTTCAAATCCCGGCGGGACCAAAACATTTATAAATGAACTTTTTTTTTAATCTTATTTTGAAAAAAGTATTTTTAGACCACCTATTTCATGGTTTTCTTAACAGTTTGCCAACGTTGGAAATGTTGTTTCCCCAGTGCTTATCCGACATTTTTTTACCATGATGTAATTATTTTGGGATTGGGAAAGCACTTGTTGCCAGCACTTTTACCACCTGTTATAGTGCTTTGCCAACGGTGGTCCGTTTGTCTTTTTCTGCCTAGGTAATTATATATGTACTTACTTAAGTTGAAAAAATAATAAGTCTACAAATAGATTTTGAAAAAATGTTTACATTATTACTTTTTATTTAAAGTAATGATAAAAATCTGTGCCTATGGGTAACGCATTATTTTTTGTATTAAAAAACTGGGAAAATTAACTAGGTATCAGTAAGTCCTTATTAGTCCTTATTCCTTATATAATACAGAGTGTTAGCTGGTGTCATTACTGGCAGTGAGAAAAGTAATAACATGTCATTACCGTTTCTACACTGGGTTGTTAGTTTTAAGTAAAAAGTTGTTTAAATCATAGAATATTAAATATTTGTGCTTATGTTATTTTAAATTATTTTTTTGGGGAGGAAATTTTTATTAGACATACAAACAATATATATAACACATAATTTTAGTAATTAGTAGTCAATATAAATTTCAATGGAAATATTTTGAAATTAAGTTTAACATAAAAGGAAAATAATTTTGTATACTTTTTTTAGAAACTTTTATTAATTTTCCCATACCACAAAATGCAAAATATAAACCCTGTTTCGCAATCATTACATGTTTGTTTGAAATTGTTTCTTCTTTTGTATGTACGAGATCTTCACACAAATTACAATAATTATTGTTAAATAATTACACTACTCAACGGCCAAAAAAAAAAAAAAACTTCGAAAATTCCAAAATATCCAAAAAATTGCTCTCATTTGCAGTTTTTGAAATATCACGGTTTTTATATGAACATCATTTACCCCATTTTTTCGTATATTTTGATTAATTTTTTGAAACTTAATCGAAAAATCATGCAACTTTTTTAAGAACACAGGTAAAAATTTCAATGTATGTTTATATATGTTCATAAACAAGCACGCATTACATGGATGCATAAATCTCCATAAACGCAGAGAAAAAAAACGGTTGCAATGTGATTGCGGCCACAAAACTATGTTTCCTACAGCCATACATGGTTGGGTCAATTAAATTATTATTGTATCAATTATATTTCACCAATAATATGGGGATATATAATTGATACAATAAAATCTGTCTTTTTTCAGTTATCATATTATTCTCTTGTCTGCAATCATAATATAGTATTTATAATCATATTCATCTCTCTACCTACAATCATATTATAGTTGCGCCAACTTTCAGTCTGTTTTTTATTCGCTCTTTTAGTGTCGTTCTTGCTTAAGATTTTGAAAAGAAGTTGTAAGAAGCAGTCTGTCTGAACAAATTAAAAAAATATTAAGCAAAAAGACATAAACAAGGAAGACAACACAGTGGTGTTAATTGTAATGGTGATATTTTAAGTGAAAGAATAAATAATTTATTCTCAATGTGGTATACCATGGGAGCCTAGGCACAAGTTAAATTGACACGCATCCCGTAAATGAAGTTATTGTTTACTATACATAAAGTGTTATAACTAAAAAAAAAACGATAAAAAAGTAATTTATTTTTAAATTTGTTGTACTCACGCAAAATAAATTGTAAACAAAAAAAAATATTAAGAAATATGAAAGAAAAATTTGAACAACACACATATGCTTTTAAGTCTGTAGTGCGATATAATCATAATATATATGTAATAATCATAATATGGTAATAAATGATGACGAAATTAATTTCCGTGATCATAATATGATAACTAGGACTATAATATGGTTATAGTGCAAATAATATGATTCCTGTAAACATATTATGATCATTATAAATGTATTGTGAAATTGTATTCTTAACAATATTTTAATGCGTACCTATGATGTAAACACATATTTTTTTATTTTTCCTTACAAAATAAAATTTGTGCTTAAAAAAAAAGTTTAGTTTTGCTTTTTTAGATACTAAAATAAGTAATTTATGTAAGCATTGCATAGCTCCAAAATGATGATTTATGTAACTCCTTAATAACACAAATCTTATTAGTAAGGGCAAAGATAATTAAATTACTTAAATTATTTTAAAATAAGTTTAGTTAAATTTGTAAATAATTAAATAAATAAATTAATGAACGTTTGTACTATTTAAAAAAACATGAATAACTTTTTAATCCAGCTTCAACAGAATGCTGGGAGAATAATCATACTATGATAATTTCTAAATATTTGCATAACCATAATATAATAATATTTAGATCAATTGGGAACCATATTATGGTAATTAAATTATCATATTATGTTTTTGTTGTCACAAAAATAATAACATGATTGTCTTAATCATAAATACAGACATGAAAATGGTGTTTTCTATAGAGTATAAAACTTTGAAATGGAATAAAACAAAGAAGAATTTTTTTTAATTGACATGAAATTTACTTTATTCTAAGGATAATTTTCTGGCATTATATTTTAAATATTACTTCTGGCATATGACCGACATTGCTGGCTCGGACGTAGTCTAATCTGGAGGTCCAATTTTGGATGACTTTTTCCAACATTTCTGGCCGTATATTGGCAATAACGAGGCGAATGTTGTCATCCAAGCGGTCAATCGTTTCGGGATTCTCTGCGTAGCGTAGCGACTTCACATATCCCCACAGGAAATAGTAAAGCGGCGTTAAATCGCACGATCTTGGAGGCAAATTCACGGGTCCGAAAAGTGAAACTATGCGGTTATCAAACGTATCCTTCAATAAATCAATGTAACGGTGTCTCATCATACACTTGAGGATTATTATCACTCCAAATACGGCTGTTTTGTTTATTGACGTATCCATTTAACCAAAAGAGATCTTCAATCGCATACCGTAAAATGAACGTAGTGCGGGGATACGTATTTCGAACAGAGCCATGATTAAAAAAATAAATTTGCACAATTTGGAAGCATTGTTCATGTTAAAATGCCAAACCAAACTAAACATAAATCAATTGACAGCTGACAAAATGGCCGCCAGTTAAAAAAGTGTTGCCAACTTAAAGTTATATACCTGTATAAAAAACACCCTTTATAATGCTGTTCGAATATGGTTGCCCCAATCTTGTTTTTTCTTGGTATTCATACATGTGTATTAACGAAACATGATCCTACGTGTCCACATGTGCATTAGGGTGGCCCATTTTGACCACTTGGTAGAATTAGCTGGGTGCTCTCAAAAATTATGATAAACGGCATCATTACACATACATTGGCCAAATTAAAACACCCTTCAGCAATGGGATGAAATTGCGACGCGATCGCATAAGGTGCCGTAATGGGTAAAAATTACCTACGTTTGTAATTTTTAATTTTGGAAAAACTATATATTTGCATTATATATAGTTT
This sequence comes from Delia radicum, assembly GCA_021234595.1. NCBI lineage: Eukaryota > Metazoa > Arthropoda > Insecta > Diptera > Anthomyiidae > Delia > Delia radicum. Next base: position 217,485,931 of record CM037851.1, read on the forward strand.
TTCCAAAGTTGCTAAAGAAAACAAGCCTCATATGGTCCAAATGTTCTAATTTTGCATAAAAATGACTACAAGGACCTCCAAAGTTCAAAAAAGCTAGTTTGACAAAGACGAATAAGTGTGGATTGATCCAACCAATATTAATGGTTTATACATCAAATGAAATGTATTTTAAATATCTTAAAATATATGCAACAGGATATAGTTGTTTTTTTAAATCCACAAGGCTATGGCGATTTTAATAAATGTATATAAACTTTTGTCACTTATTTGTTTAAATGTATTAATAATGCATTGCTTTTATAGTACAAATCAAATGTATATTAACTTATTTTTAATTTGGTTTCCAACGCTCCTGCACTTATTACATTTCATTATTGACCTATTGTAAAAATCGATAAGAATAACAAATTGTTTGGCTTTTCTTGTGTAATACAATAAAAAATGTTTATTAACAATAAAAGTGTACATAACACCCCTTTGGATCAATTGACACCTTCCTACAACCACTTAATGTTAAAGTGGTGTGTCACGAGACTGCACATAGAGAAATAAAATGCCAACCGCACATAGAGAAATAAAATGCCAACTTATAAATGCAGTTAATACAACGATATTTACATTAAATTTCTAAATATTTTGGGTGCCTGCAACTAAAATTTAGTAGACTTTACCGAACTTTGTTTATAAAACTAACGATAAGTTGTGCCAACCAACTGAATTTTGTAATAATCGAATGTGAATCGTAGTAACCGAATTTCAGTTGGCAAATAGCCAAATTTTTCTCTATGTGTGGGTCTCCAAAATGTTGTTTCATATGGTTTATATTGAATTGAACTAGTACTTAGGAAAGCCTATCTTTGGAAATAATTCCATCGAATCGGTATAAAGTAAACTAGTTCAAGAACCGATGTTAACGAACCAATGCAAAATTAGCGTTTCTATGTATTTGGTAAGATTTATAATACCCTATTGGAAGAAATGTCCGAGCTGGTATCAGAACCGGTGACATGGCATATCACATTGCCATGAAGTGGTTCCAGGAAGGTGTTAATTGATCCAAAGGGTGGTTAATAATAATTATATTGTTAATGTTTATAAAATTATTATATCGTAAAAGAAAAAAAAATTGGATACCAATTAAAAGTAAGTTAATATACATTCAAGTTATACTAAAAGAAACTATTAATTATGAATACATTTAAAAAATAAATGGCAAAAATAAAAAACGAGATTTACAAAAACTGATTAAAAACGCTATAACTTTAAGGAGTTAAGAAACAACTATATCATGTTGCATATCATTTGAAAGATATTGAGAATACCTTTCATTTGATGCATAAATTATTAATATTGTTTTTTTTTTTGTTTTGAATATTGGAGGTCCTTGCAGCCATTAGAACTAAACTTAGGACATTTTGACCTTAAGAGGCTTATTATCTTTGGAAGTCTTACATTATAATTACATATAGTTATATTCAAAACTAAAAATATAGGGAAATTTTACCCATTTCAGCAAAATATTCGATGGCGTCGCAAGTTCTTCGCATCGTTTGTAGGGTGTTAAATTTAAAATGCAACCCCTTATCATAATTGTTGAGAGCACCCAGCGAATTTCACCAAGTGGTCAAAATGGGCGTCCCTAATGTGCATACATGTAGATATTACCTCAATTTTCATTAATTTATTTAGGAACATGCATGCATGTTTATGACCATGTAGAAACCATACATTTAACCTTTATGGATCCATATATAAACAATTTTAGCCTGAAATATAAATCCAAACAAAATTATATATAATTTAAGTATAATCATGGCATTGTGTGTATGTGGTAATGCAAGGAAGTTGAAAATTTTACTTTTTTTGAGTTTTGTCCTTATACCATCATTGTATGCATGTTAAAAAATTTAATATTGTATCATTTTGCATTAGTGTGTCCCGTTAAAATAAATTTTTTGTAATAGTGCTACAAAAGCATATTGAGGAACTGAATATAGAACATATAAATAATTTTTTTGGAGACTACTTTTAGGATCCAACTCGTTTTTTGTAACAAAAAACTTGTCTTACTTTTTATCGAATTAGGGCTTAAAAGTTTCGTTATGTAGAGCTTATTATGCGAAAAACATTTACACATTTTTTCAGCAACATTTTTAAGTTTTCAGTTGAATATGATTATAGTAATTATTTTGACTTTTTTTCACAAACGTGTCAAAAAAAAACAATTAAATATTATTTGAGTGTTTTTATATGAAATTTAAAAAAATATTAAGTTATTATGTACTAAATGAAAACTTAAAAATGCTGTAGTGACCAAAAATTTATTTATTAATATAATAATTTATTAATAAATTATAATATTAATATTTTTATCATAATATGCTCTACATAACGAAACTTTTGAGACCTATTTCGAGCAAAAGTAAGACAACTGTTTTTGAACAAAACATACTAATGTCTTATATACATATACATATTGGTGTCTTAAAACGCATGTCGAAACCTAAAAGTACCCTCCAAAAAAATATCTTAATATTTTTAGTATTTTTAGTATTCAGCTCTTCAATACACATCTTTGGGTGATATTAGTCACGCGAATTCGTAAAAACACCCTTTGTAGGGACACCCTATAGTGCATAAATTACACATTACAATGAACCAATTTTTATTAAATTTGCAAATCCTTGTAAATATCCTGAAATATTTGGAAAAGAACGTAGAATGTTAACAAGTTTTCCACATTCCTCAAATTTCCAAGTAAAATAATAGCTTCATATAAAAATATATTATTAACATTACTACACTCAGGGAACTTCTGCTTAAAAACTATGTCGTTGTTGGACTTGTAATACGGTTTATTTATGTTCAATGTAAATGTCAGTCATTTGTAGAAAAAATAAAATTTTTTGTAATTTATTTCAAAAAACAAACCATATCAAATGACTGTTTTATGATTTTAAATTAATTTTTACTGTAGTTTTTTGTTATTTAAAAAAAATCAAAAAAATAAATGTTGTCTCTTTTTTACTAACATGTGGTACATTTTTACTACAATTGTGGGTAATTTTTTAAATATTAAAAAACAACTGACAATGTTAGTTGAATTTACTGAAATGTAAGTCGTTCTTTCTTTAAGTGAAATTGCATTTGTTTTTAACAACATTTGTAGTGGTACATAGTATTATAAGTGTACTAAGAATTTGCAACCTTTTTAGAGCGTATCTTTGTAATACATATTTTTTACTAGATGTCGTTATGCGGAGTCTACAATTGTTTTCTCATATGTAGTTTTTGAAATATCGAGGTTTTTATATTTAAATTACATACTCCATTTCCTTTATAAAATTGTTCTTCTTTAATACATTTTTCAGGATATTTTCAATGAATTTGCAACTTTAATACGAAAATGTGATACAATTTTTAAAATGTTTTAGCTTACGTACACGCAGGTAACTTCTGCTTTAAAAATATGTAAGTGTTTGGGTTATAATACAGTTTCTTTATTTTTACTGTAAATGGCAGTCATTTGTAGAACAAATTAAAATATTTACTAACCTTGTAGTTCATTTAAAAAAAACAAACCACAATCAAATAGTTGTTTGATGATTTTACATTAAAGTTTTATAGTAGTTTTCTGTTATTTAAAAATATGAAAAAAATAAATGTTTGTTTATTTTTTACTAACATTTGGTTCATTTTTACTACAATTGTTAGTCATTTTTTGAACATTAAAAAACAAATGACAATGTTAGTTGAAGTGAAAGTTTCTAAAGTGAAAATTTCTTTAAGTGAAATTTAATTTGTTTTTAACTACATTTGCAGTCGTACATAGTATTCTAAGTATACAGTTTATGTTGATAAAGCTAAGCAAGTAATATTTTCAGCTTCCTTGAAATACCGGTAACATATCCTTAATCAAACACCGATGTGATAATACTCAAATTAAAGATAATTTTGTTTAAATTTACATTCTTAAAAAGAGTTTTACGATTTTGCTGTTGAGTTTCGCAACTTAAGCAAAATATACAAAAAAAAAAATGAGTGTATGATGTAAATATAAAAAACGCGGTATTTCAAAAACTGCAAATGAAAAAAAACATGTTTGTCAGATTTAGATTCAGTGTAACTAAGTCTGCAAAAAGTTGAAGTTTGTTGAGTAGTGTTGTAAAATTATTATAATTTTTAATGACATTAAGATTTAACAACACCATATAAATCTAAGCATAATATAAAAAAATATTAAGAAAAAATACAAAATCTTTGTCTCATCTAGATCAAAATCATTAAAAAAAAAAAGAAATCGAAAAGTCTAAAAAAAATATAAAAAAAAATTACATATAAAAAGAAAAACCTTCATCATAGTTAAATAAAACGCAAAGAAAAAGAAACAAATAATAAGCCTCAAAATTTAACAGATTGCGATGCAAATTATGTAAATTTTTATGTTTTACATAAAAAAAAGAAAAATGACACATAACAACATACTTTTACTAACAAGATAATTATTATGTGGCCCAAATGGACTAAATAACTGATGGAAAACCTACATGTTTTTAAGATTCTTTAAGTTTCCTAGCACTCAACAAAGGAAACATTAGAAAAACAAATTACAAAAGAAAATATACAAAGTTTGTGAATTATTATTTTGGGTTACACATGATTTTTTTTAGATGTTACAAAAAAAAAAAAGGTTTAGATTAAAATCACACTTACAAAAAACAAACTGCTACTTTATATTTGAAGAACGATGTACACTAAAAAAAAGTTAGTTAGTGTTAAACGTCTGTTTAAAATATTTTACTAACTTTCAGCAATTTTCTTTACTGAAATCGCGTTTTCAGCCTAAAATTTTAGTTTTAAACGCTTTTACCAAAAAACTAATGTTGAACTAATGTTTAACTAATTTACGTTACTACCAAAATTGTGCTGATAAAATACATGAATAGCATGGAGAACAAGTAAATGAAGTTAAGTAAATGTCGCAGCTTGTATGCACGAAGTAGAGAAATAAGAAATATACAAACAAACACAACCATTATAAGACTTACAGAAAAATGCATGCAAGATTTATTTCGTTCATTTAATTTTTCTTTCGTATACTACACATTAACAATGGCACGCATGAGCACATAAGAATTGTGTAAAGTAATTTAAAAAATTACTATATGAATGATATTTTTATAAATTTTAAATTTAAAACTGAACTGCAGGCAAAATAAAATACGTTGTGTGGCTACTGTACAAAATAATATTTTGATAAATTGAGGATGCAGGCAAAAAAGAATATAAACTACGTTTTGGTCCGACTGTACAAAACAATAAATGCCAGTCTCTGGTAGCTGTTTTTAAAAGATAAAGGCTTTTAGTGATATTTAGTGAAATGTTGAATATTTCTTTTTTGTGTTTTAGAATTATCTTCATTTGGAAAATGTAAAATTGCGTCATACATACATATACACACATGCATGTAAGTAATTGGGCATTATTATGTTTTGCTGTTTGTTTATTTGCAGATTTTTTATTTAATTACATTATGTAACGATGTGCAAGCCCTGACATTTTTTTTATATGTTTAAAACAATCACAATAAAAAATATATTTAAATTTCAGCAAAATAAATTAACTTAAGTAAAAATTGTATACTAAGTTTTTAGTTGTTTCGATCTTCTAAGCTCCAGCAAAAAATTTTGTTCATTTCAACAAGTCGATTTTAAGTTGAATTGAACTAAGTTTCAGCAAAACATTTTGTTGAATTTACAAATTTTTTTGGTATAAATCAGCTCACTAATATCTGCAAAAAAAAAACACTTTTTGCAGATATTAGCAATCTTTTTTGCAAGTATCCTCCCAGCAAAAATTTTGCTGACTCAACTAACTTTTTGCTAACTTTACGGACTTTTTTTTGAGTGTAGAAAAAAAGGGCAAACGTTTTTTTGAAAATCATTTTTATCTTAAATTTTTATTTTTGAATAGAGACTTTTAACAAAATATGTGAATAAATGGCCGATATTGTACATGTATATCTTTTTTAGTTTTTACTTTAAAAGCAGCACGTAAATTTACTACCATTAAATGTGTATATGTTTATGTAAGAAAACGCAGAATGCTTGTTATTAAACATAATATGTTTAAAAATTTATTTTACACACTTTTTCATTAGAATTATTAGAATTTAGAATTTTCTCGTATTAAACTGTATGTTGATAATTTTTCTCGTAATTAAAAATTCAATAAAGTAAATATTTATATGAACGCATTTGTGCTTAATTTTAAATGTAATGCGTAACTGAGAAATGTCAATATTTTTTAACATTTATATAAATTTTTAAAAAAGCAAACACACATATTTGCTAATTATACAAATGAAAAAAAAAACAGCAAATAAAACAATAATTATGGGGATAAGGATAAGATTTGGATTTGACAAAAAGCAATTGATATTTATGTGGTAAATTTTTCGTTGTCCGCTTAGAAATACGTATGTAAACATGTGTATTTTTACATCCTCTAGCTTAATGTTTTGGTGGAACTATGGGCTGGTCATAAAATATGAAATGTGTTCGATAATGATTTAATAATGGACAATTTATTTTTCATGCAAAATGCAGAATAGAATGGAAGACACCAAAGAAAATACAACAGGTTATAACGATTGCTTTCTTTAAAAAATGCCCAGATAAAGTGGACTTTTTCTATAAAAAACTTTCACGTTTTAAGGACTGTTGCCAAGAGATCAAAAGGTCCGTGGCTTTTTGAATGAAACACAGTTTTTTTTTTTCAAAAAAAAAATTATTTATCTACATAAATCTCCTTTTAGCTCAATACACTTAGTCTAACGTTTTTTCCAATTTTTGTATCTTCCAAGGTCCATAAAATAGGCATCTGTTTGATCACTAATTTCATCGTTGGAGCTAAATTTGTTTCCACCGAGCCATTTCTTTAGGTTTGGAAACAGGAAATAGTCACTGGGGGCTAAATCCGGAGAATATGGCGGTAGAGGTACCAATTCGCAGCCCAATTCATGGAATTTTGCCATTGAGACTGCACACGTGTGCACCCGTGCATTAATCTTGATGAAAAAGAAATTTTTTTCTTGGCCATATGGGGTCGTTTTTGTTTTAAATCCTTGATTTTTTTGACATTTTCGGGTGTATTGACCTCAATTTGCCGTCCAGAACGTTCAGCGTCATTTGTACTTGTGCGACCACAACGAAAGTCAGTAAACCACTTTTTTACCATTGAAATCGATGGTGCAGAGTCCCCATAGTATTTATCAAGCTTTTCTTTGGTTTGATTGACGGTTTATTTTCGCAAAAAATAATGTTTAATGAGCACTCGAAACTCACTTTTTTCATTTTAAAAAAAAAAAACACAATGTTGTATGTTTTGAACAGCTGTTACATGCAAAGTAAATGACGGAAATTGCTCAAAATTTGACAGTAGTCTATTAACAATTGGTACTTGTTGGGAGCAGTGTTGCATTTCATATAACTACAAGGGAAGTTCGAAAAGTCACGACTTATTGATCCGCCCTCGTATTAAATATGAAGTGTAGAAAATTGAATGATTTTTATGTGGTTTTGCAAAAAAAAAAAAGTATAATTTTCTCAATGCAAGAAACTGGGCAGACAAAGAGACACAAATTTTATATTACACAACTTATCTTGTTATTCTGCCGGAATTGAATTTTTGCACTTTTATTGTTAAAATTAACTAAATAATTATTTCGATTTGAAAGTATTAATAATTAGAAGAATTTTTAAGTTTAATGGAAAAAACAAAAATTGTCTCGTTAAACGCGCTAAAGTTGGCGACGAAAACAAGTGATGAAAACTCGCATTAAAAGCGTATTATCGAATGTATAGTTGATTACCACAAAACATATGTTTTTTTCACATCACTAGCGTATTATAGAATTGCTACGGCGAGTATTTGAGATGAATTGAAAATAGGAATAGCCAAGATTGTTTTGATAGTTTTTTGATTGAGATTTAAAAAAAAAATAAACTGGGCAAGTAGACAAATATTTAAAGGCTTGAAATAAAAATAAAGTAAAGTCTAACTGTTACGTCCCTGAAAAATAATGCTTTAAACACTAACGCCCGTATTCATAAAAAATCTTCATTCAGATTTCAAGTACATTTTAGTTAAAATACATTTTAAGCCTTAAACTGTATTCATAAAAGAATATTGGCTTAAAATACCTACACTCAGGGAAATTCTGCTTTAAAAACATTTTAATGTAAATTTCAGTCATTTGTAGAACAAATTAAATTTTTTTACTAAATTTGTAGTTCATTTAAAAAACACACCACATCAAATTACTGTTGTATGATTTTACAATAATTTTTACTGTAGTTTTTCGTTATTTAAAAAAATAAAACAAATAAATGATTGTTTAACATGTGGTACATTTTTACTACAATTGTGGTTAATTTTTTGAACATTAAAAACCAAATGACAATCTTAGTTGAATTTACTGAAATGTAAGTCGTCCTTTATTTAAGTGGAGTTTCATTTGTTTTTAACTACATATACCTACATAGTATTCTAAGTGTATTTAAACCTTGTGTTAAAGTTAATACAGTTTTAGGGCTAAAATTAGTGTTTTAACTAAAATATATTTAAAATGGATACAATATTTTATCAATACGGTTTGTAAACATTTCTTTAAACAACGAAACCATAAACAAAATTGTTTAGAACTTAATATAAAATTTCTATATGTTTTTACTTATTATATGGATTAGAAAAAGATTTCTTTGGGAAAACCCCGTATTCATAAAGGCATTTTTTTTGAAAACCTTTACCGACACCGAAAAAAAATTTAGCATCACGAAAGGTTTGCGTAAAATATACGAATACGTACGAAAGTATTTTGTACAACGTACGAAATTAATTTTCTTTTTTACGAAATATTTTTTATATATTACGAAAGAATTTTTTTACCCGCTGTTTAACATGAAACAATCATAAAAATCCATTACATAAGCATCGGGATATCAGAACAAAATGATTGAACATTTTTTTATGTAATGTAAGTAAGGAGTGAGATTGAAAAAAAACGAGATAAACGTTTTCACTTACAACTGCATTTGTGTATGACTCTGAGCTTTTCTTCTTAGCAAGTTATCTTTAAGAAGGTTGTCAGATGATGTGGGCAAAGTATTAATGCGATCTGCTCATTATTTCACTTACAAATGGAATCAGAACACAAAGTGAGTAATAGAGTTTTTTTTTTTTTTGACATCTTTAGTGTCCTTATTGAAGGGAGCAGAAAAAGCTACAGTATTGGAAACTGGTTTTGTAGCCTTCATCAATAATTAAAAATAATTGTAATATCATTTGATTGTTCTGAGTTCTGGACCATTAAGCATATTTTTGTGTGAAATTTAAGGTTTTTTTTTGTAAAAATTATACTTTTTATTACCCTCACTTTATTTTCAAAGTCCTTTTGTAAACAAATAGTTTCGATTTCGTTTTTAAACATAATTTGACATACTTGATCCAAAAAAAAAAAATTTAAACATAAAGGAAGTTATAAGTGAAAATCTGTGTCGGGAATTATTCGCTCTCACTTCTTAATTTAGTACAATAAAAATAATATTTTTAGCCAAAACTAAAAATGTTGCATTAAATTTGTTTTGAATAATTTATTTTGTAAAATTTAATGAAAATTTGTATATTTTACAAACAATTATGATAAGAAAATTTCATACCAAGTTTTTACGCAAATAGGAAGAGGTGAAGTTAAAAAAGTCACATTTTCGTCAATAGGACTTCTGCAATGACTATAGTAAAATTAAATATGAAAAAATTTATTTAAAATGCTAAAATTTTAAGAAAGCGACAACAACGCTTTTTCAATTAACGTAATTATTAAAACAAAAAAATCCATCTTTAGGACAGATTTAAACTTTGACATTCAACCGACATTAATTTTAATTTGCTTTGAAAGTTAATGTGAAATGTCTTGTAGATTAAATAAAACAAACATATATAAATATGTATATAAAGTATAACAACACGTTAACATATCTATGTGACATTAAGGTTAAAGTTCGTAATTTAAAACTTTAAAATATATACACTGTGAGACTTTTCTGCGTAGTAGTAATGCATTTTTGCATAGAAAAAATGAAGTTTCACCGGAACTCGTCAATTGAAACCTTTCACTATACTAATGCTGGTTTTCACAAAATTGTATGATAAATCCCAGCAAGAGCTTACCAGAAGCGCTTCCGGAAGGCATTATTTAATAACGAAGCACTTCCAAATCAAATAAAGAAGGCATGATTTTTGTTAGCGATGTCCCACTCTTAGAAGCAATAAATGCATGACTTCTTAGGCACTAAGAAGCGCTTTTTGTATATTGACAACATTATTGCTTCATGGTATGCATACTTTATTGCTTCATTTTAAGCATTATTCACTGCTTCAAAGAAGGCATTCTGGGAAGCACGACAGAATGCCTTCCCTAATTGCTTTATAGTATGCAAGGCAGTGAAGCATACAAATGTAGGTACTGCTTACCAAATCCAGGTTATTTTTTGCTGGGATATCATATTATTTATTAAAAGTTTGATTTACTAAATGACGAAGTTTTATCAAAATCCGAGTTTTATAAAATGCTTTGTAAAAGTTTTTCGTTAATTATTTGTTCACTTTATAAATAAAAATTTCCATAGTTTAATGAAATATTTCATTATTTTTTATTTTACAAAAATAAAGCAAATTAATTATTTTAGCTAGGTTTTTACATGTAAAAAACATATATGGAGGTTGAGAGCTCGTTATAAATTAAAAATAACAAAAATAATCTCGAAGCATATACCAAAAAAAAAAAACACAAAATTTAAAAAAATATTACTTGAGTCAGAATAAAAGAATTTTTTTTATATAAAAAAAAGTTTCAAAGTTTAGTAACGTTATGACGTTTGTTAGGTAAACAACCTAGCCACGTGTTTGATGGCTAAGAAGCGAACAATGGAGCAAAATTGATAATTTAATAGGTTTCCTTATTTAAGCTCTGCCTATTCTGGAGGCTACAGCTTTTCTAAAACTTCAGGTTCTGATGAGATCTTTTGCCAGATCGAAAAACATGTATCAACCTAGCTAAATAATTAATTTACTTTACTTTTGTAAATATGCGGAGGTTGGAAGCATACAAATAATCTCGATGTATATGAAAACAAAAACTGTAAAAACTATTAAGTTTTATACATATATATTATAAAGGGTTTTCTTTCAGTGTATAACAAAAAAAGTTATTTAAATATTGTTTTGTTTTTTATGCGAGTGACACACATATATAAAAAAAATATGTTTTAGTCTGTGTTAAAATATAAATTTCTAAAAAGAGTGTTTAAGAACAACTGTTAAAATGGAGTTTTTATATATTCTGAAGGTACACTCATAGAAAAAAGTAATCCAACTTTTTAAGTTTTAAACTAATTTTAGTTCAAAATGGTATTTGAGTTAAAAATTTTATTTACATTTTTTTATATTTTTCTGAATTGCAGGACTATAACAAGTGTTTTTGAGTCTATAAAATAATTTACAATGTTTTAAAAAAAAATGTATGAAATAATTTTAAAAATATATTTCTTTTAACAGTTAATATATATTGAAAGCTTTGGAAAAATCAATGCTTAATTTTTTTAGATTACGCTTCAGTCTTTGACATAAAGCATTCCGATATACATACAAAAGGAATAAAGGAAATAATAGAGACAGATACAACTCTGTATTTTATTTAACTTTTAAATACAGAGTAGTATTTTAGTTGTCTTATTGTTTATAACAAAAAATTTCACGAATGGATGGCGCTAAGTTTTCATGCAAGCAACTAAAAATTTTAATTTTAATAGTGAATTTTATCGTTGATCTATAAGTTTATGTGTGAGATTTTATTTGTTCGGTTTGAGATCATGACAAATTTTTCTCTAAATTAACAGAAAAATTATAATTTTGTATGATAATTTACTTTGACTATTAGAAAAAAACACAGAAAAAGTTATTAGACACTAGCATGAATGGAATGCATTTTCTGACCCACTACGGTCTTCATCAACATTCTTCGTGCCATTTAGTGTTAATCGTAAATATCTTCTATTTGACTCACACGTTAAAGGAATTGGGTGACTTTAAATCCCACATTACTCTGTGTGTTGAGTTAGAATGAAATTTACCACGAACGATTTCTATTTATAGTGTGTTTGTTTTTCTCTAGTCATTATCATAATTGCCAGTTTAACTTTCAGATAAAACTTTTAAAATGTCATCATATACTATCCTTCTACATAAGATTTTTGTTAATACATATGTCGAGCATATACATTAAACGATTTGTACACTGTACCTGGTGAGTGGTTTAATAGTGAATTTTATCGTTGATCTATAAGTTTATGTGTAATATTTAGCAAAATGATTTTGCTAATTTCATTGCTTTTCCCTGCAACGTCTTTTTTAACAAATTTTTATTAATTTTTTCTGCTATTTTTACAGACTTATTTTTATGAGTGTATACACCACATTTCAAAATGTGTCTAAAAATTACCTTTGCTATAGATAAGTTAACAAAAATATTGATCAACTTTTGAATTGTAAAGTCCTTAACTGCACTGAGAGAATTGTCTTCATGATATTAATGAATGTTTTCATTAAAGCAAAGAAAATGCACTGGAAGTCGTCCATTGAAACTTTTCATTAAAATAATGCAAGTTTTCAAAATAGTTCATTCAAAATCTGGTTTCAAAAGAATTATGAAGCTTTTTATTACTTGAACAAAATTTCGGTTCATTTCATGAAGAAAAGTTTCATATATTTGCCCCCAAATTTTCTATATCTTTCGTTTAATAAAATTCTCTTCGTTTGTGAAGCTCTCTAATGTGATCAATCCTAACTAAATATCATGACTTATCCAAATAGTTTATCAATACTTTAAATTAATACACTGAGAGAATTATCTGCAAGATGTCAATGAATTTTTTGCTTTAGATCTATGAAGTGTCATTGGAATTCGTCCATTAAAACTTCTCATTAAATAAATGCAATTTCTTATAAAATTTTATGAAAAATTTCATTTTATTCATTAAAAATTTGAAGCGACTAATGAAAATGTTTCATTAAAAGTATTTTCACTAAAACTATGATGATTTTACATATATTTTTCATTCACATTGTGAAGAAAACTTCATCAGTTTAGTGAAAAAAGTTGTATTAAAACTAGTCCAAGAAATTCCGTCTGTGTACTTTGAACTTTTCGTATTTTTATGTAGTTTTTATTATTACGTTGCGTTTTATTATATAATAGTTATGTGCTAAAATTTCGGATTATGAAATTTATTTCAATCACTCAAATTATTTAAATTTTAAAAACTTACTTTTCATAAAAATTTGTGTTTTTTTTTTGTTATTTTATTTAATTTATTTTTAATTAATTTAATTCACATTTAATTAAATTTTAATAATATTAACACTTTATTCATGATATAAAAACCACAACTAAACACATTCACTTGCTAAAACAAATTATACTTATTAAATTCTAATTAAAGTTATTTATCATTATGAAAACCAAAAACTTTATTCCCGATCAAAAATAAGTTACATCTCAAATACAAAATCAGATCTCATTTCATATAGATCGATATTTATTCCTATCCAAGTTTATCTCAAAATTTGGGATTTTCAGTTATATCAGATTAGATACCTCAAATATATAACCAGATTAAGTTAGATCAAAATGGATCTCAAAATTGGGTGATCCAAAAATATCTAATTTTTAGATGCTGATGGATCCCAAAATATCCTATGGTATGAATTTAAATCTGCTTGGATATAATTATATATAAAAAGGTAAGTAGTTTTTTGTATCTAGAATGAGGTAATTTGAGATTAAATTGGATTTACTGATATTCCATGTCATATATTATTTTTAATAAAAATATATAAAAAAAATTAAGAACAATAATTTGGACATTTGCGCATATATAATTATATATTGCAATATATAATTAGGTTTAATACGCATGGAAAATATTAATTATGTTGGGCCATATATAATCATATCGGAAACTGAATTGTTAATCTTAATGTCATATATAATTGTATTATTCATATGTCACCATATATAATCATATCTTATATAACACTTAAATTATAAATTATATAACTGGTTAAAAAGTTTAATACAATTATATCTCATTTGATAAGTTCAGGCATATGAACACATGGAAATTGGTCCGAAAAACGGGTCATCTACATGTATCTACTTATATCAAATTAAATATAATTTTATACACTTTTATCCGAGATTAGTCTATATCCGAGACATCTAATCTAATTAGATATAAAAATGTCTAATTTTATAAAAATTAAGCCGGTATTAGGTATGCTTTTTGTAACTTTTAGTTATGCTTGAAAGTATTTAATTTGAAAATTTCAAATTTCTAGAATCGACAATTTTGAAGACCCAATTTTTAACGAAATATAACGAAATTTTTATCCAGAATAAATTTAGTGTCTCAAAAATGTACCCATTATATAATTTGAAATTATATAAAAGCACTTGCAACTGATTTCGATATAAAATTTATATGGTTATATGTGAAGCCATATGTAGTAAAGGCTTAACTTGCAGACAACTTAATTTGTTTTTTAACTTTACCAAAATATGTATCTGATTATATATAATGCTATATAAAATTATAAGGAAAATATTTTCAGTATGACGTCACATATAGTTTAATATGCCTTATCATGGGATCATATATAATCATATCGATTACTACATATATTTGAATTATTATTATATGGCTTATGTATTTATATATGGAGTAATATTTGGAGACATACAATAATATCAAGAACCATAACAAAAATTCTCAATAAAAATTATCAAATGTATTTGTATATATAGTGATATAAGCCGTAATGTGACTACATACAAAGTCAGATATGACTTAATCATACTATATATGACAAGATATAATTATTTTTTTCCGAGTAGTTTATATGTTACCATATGTGATTAGATATCGTGTTATATATGAGTATGTATTATTATATATGGCAATATATCTATCATATCTCATTATTTATAGCATATATGCTTAATATCTGATTTTATAACGGTCAATAGTTAATATGTTACCACATGCTAAATATATAATAATATATGGATATGCATGACATCATATAAAATCACATATTATAATAAATTTTAAGATAAAAAACATAAGACCATATATAATTTTTTTTACTCGGGTTTTGAAACATAAAATGCCAAAATCTATAAAAGACTGAAAATAATAAATAAAACCACACAAAAAAAACACAGGCATTAAAAAAGAAAATTAAATTAACACTTGTTTTAATGTTTATAATAAATATTTGTTTTAAATTTATTTTTGATTTGACGCATTTAAAAATTAAAAAATGTTATTAAAAATATGTGCAAAAAACAATAGTCTATGACATTGCGTTGTATAATAAATATTGTTCCCATTTATTAATGAAACTTCATCATTGAGTACATGATACTTTTATTAAATACAATTATATTTTTTTTATAAAATTATATGAAAACTTGCATTACCTTAATAAAAAGTTTCAATGGACGAATTCCTGTGAAAATTCATTGATTCAATCGTAAAAAAAAAATTGTAACAATTTATTTGAAAAAATCAATCAATTGATGGGTACACGAGGGTGGATCCATAAGTCCGTGACTTTTCGAACTTCTCTCGTAGTTATATGAAATGCAACACTGCTCCCATCAAGTACCACCTGTTAATAGACTACTGTCAAATTTTGAGCAAGTTCCGTCATTTACTTTGCGTTTAACAGCTGTTCAAAACATACAACCTTGTGGATTTTTTTAAAAATGGAAAAAAATGTGAATTTCGAGCGTGCATTAAACATTATTTTTTGCAAAAAAAAACCCTCAATCAAACCAAGGAAAAGCTTGATAAATACTATGGGGATTCTGCACCATCAATTTCAATGATAAAAAAGTGGTTTACTGACATTCGTTGTGGTCGCACAAGTACAAATGACGCTGAACGTTCTGGACGGTCAATTGAGGTCAATAGACCAGAAAATGTCGAAAAAAATCCATAATATGGTGTTGGCCGATCGAAGAATAAAAGTGCGTGAGATTGTTGATGACATAGGCATTTCATATGGCTGTGTGGTTTCGATTTTTAATGATCAGTTGGGTTTAAGATAGCTGTATGCAAGATGGTTGCCGAGTTTGTTCTCAAATGACCATAAACATAATCGTTTGACAACTTCAAAGGATTGTATGGAGTTGTTTAACCGCAATTCGAATGAGTTTTTGCGGCGTTTTGTAACTGTGGATGAAACATGTATTCATTACAACACTCCGGAGACCAAGCAGCAGTCTAAACAATTGGTTTCTCCGGGTGAGCCGGCTCCAAAGAAGGCCAAGGTAAGTTTTGTCGGCCAATAAGGTGATGGCAACAGCTTTTTTGGGATGCACGCGGTATAATCCACATCGATTACCTTCAAAAGGGAAAAACAATGAACGGCGAATATTATGCCAACTTATTAGACCGATGTAAAGAGGATTTAAAAAAAACGACCCCATATGGCCTAGAAAAAAGTTCTTTTTCATCAAGACAATGCACTGGTGCACACGTGTACAGTCTCAATGTCAAAATTCCATGAATTGGGCTACGAATTGGTACCACATCCGCCATATTCTCCGGATTTAGCCCCCAGTGACTATTTCCTATTTCCAAATCTAAACAAATGGCTCGGTGGAAAGAGATTTAGCTCCATTTGGAAGGGATACAAAAATTGTAGAAACGTTGGACTAAGTGTATTGAGCTAAAAGAAGATAATGTTGAAAAATAATTTTTTTTTTTTTGCAAAAAAAAACTGTTTCATTCAAAAAGTCACGGACTTTTCGATCCGCACTCGTACTTTCATAAATTAATTTATAAAAAATCCTTATTTTTTACTTTTGATTTGCATGTTGATGAGAAAACATAAAACTATATATCCGTACCAAAAGTTAGATCACCATGTTTATATAAATTTTGAAAATTTTACCGATCGAAGCGTACAAAGACAGAATAATAATGAAATTTCTTAGTAAATCAATGAAACTATTCTTCACAAAATAAATTTAACATTTTCTGAGAACTAATGAAAATCTTCATACTTTTTATGAAACTAATTTTATAACAAGACTTCTTCATTGAATGTCTGCAACTTTTTTTAATAAAATTATATTTTTCATGCGATTTCATAAAAACTTGCATTAACTTAATTAAAAGTCGCAATTGACGAAGTTTAATTTCATTCATAAAATTTTTAAAATATCTACTTCAAGGATTCATATTTTGTCAAAGTTTGAACTTTATAGGGAGTTTAGATAACAAAATTAATCTACTTGATTAATCCACATTTTAATATTCCTCGTTTACATATGCATGTTTTTGGCATTTAAAATGTGGCGCCGTTAGTGATCCGTCATAAGAGGATCAAGGAAAATCTTTTTTTTTTTATGGAAGCGTCTTAACATTAATTGTTGTCAGAAATTATATTAAAACACAGCGTTGCAGACAATTAGTAGTATGAATTCATGGTTGCTTAGCAATAGCAAGCAGAGGAAAAGTTAGATTAGATTAATCAAAAAGATAAAAAACGGATTTGTTTAGTGCTTGATTAAGCAGTAAAAAACTCCCTATTAGCTGCTAATATTTTTACTACACAGAAAAAAATTTTGTCAATAAAATTTCATTTAAACTTTTGTTTGATTTCAAACTCACTTTCAATTAAAATTTAATAACTTTTATTATAAAGTGATACAAAAAAGAATCAAGTTGAAATACCTGGGAAGTGATACCAATTTTTTGCACTCACAAGAACTTTCCCATAAATAATCAACAGTTATTTAAAAATTGAATCGGTAAAGTTGTTTTAAAGTTAAATTACTAAAGAAATAAATTTTTTAACTTTCTGTCTGTTATTCAATAAACAAAAACCGGACTTTCGGTAATAGTTAAAATATTTAGTTAAAATTTAAATAAACGAAAACAATCTATTGATTTAATCGATTTTGTCAATTAATTTTTCAACAGTTGAAAATAAAATAAAAAAAAAAATTGTTTTAAACGAACAGTAAGTAGTCAGTTTCAGTTAATTTAGTGTGTATATTCAGTAGTCTTTACGGAAAAAATATTGTGAGTGTGGTTGTCGAGCACAACAAGAATCTGTTTTTGAAATTTGTCAAGCACCTACAAAATCTTCAGTTACGGTTAAAAACCGGATTTTCGTACCTTTATGCACTTATAAGCCGGTAACTTTAATCCGTAACTCATCCGATTTTAAGTTTAGAAAGAAGAAAGTGAGACCTTTCGAGTGGTATATATATTATTTAAGTTACGTAGAGAAATCTGTGTGAATTTCTTCAGTGAACACTTTTTTTTAATTTCGCCATTTTTCAAATGTAGAGACGTTTTTAAAAAGTATATTGAAAAAATAAAACTTTATATTCCCTTACAGCTCCGAAAGCACATGAAAGTGTTTAAAATTGTCGATAATTTTCACCACAGGTGCATGTAATGGATAACTTCAATGTTTCCCTTCTAAACAAAGAATCAATAACTAAAAACTTTTTTCCAACAATTTTTTCAAAGTTTTGGATCATTTTGAACCACTAGTGCACAGAAAAATATAATTCCCTACATTTTTCAATTAAATCGATATGTTGACCATTTTAAAAGCTGTCAGTTAAAAATTAATTGAATCAATTATATTTTTGTTCAAATTCGGAACTTGATTTACATATTTTTATACTATTGCTCAAAACATATTGTTGTTGTTTTTTGTAATATTTTTATATATGTAGTTGTTTTTTTTATAAATGTTTATGTATAAGTAATAAATATTTTAAATCCATTTTAATTAGATTTTATTAATTTTCATTAGGTTAATTACTTTATTAAGTTAAATAATGTAATTTTTGAAGTTAAATTTTGTTTAATAAAAGTTAACCATTTTTTTAAACAAAAAATTTTTCCGGTTTTAACAAAAGGGCTCATTTTTGCAAAAAAAAAAGCGTGTTTTACGTTTGAATAGAAAGAAAAAAATACAATTTCTGTGTGAATTTGTTCACATAAGTAAAAATAAATTTGCTAACTAACTGTGCGCCCCGGTAGGCTAGTTGGTAGCGTGCTGGCTTAACAGTGCGGGGGTCGTGGGTTCGATTCCCACCAGAGGCACTGGTCTGTTTTCGCTACAACGCGCCGAAGGCCATAGTAGCTAGTGCTCGGTTAGGGTAAAAGTATATCATTTGTAATTATATCATTCTTAATTAATAAACTAAAAAAAAAATTAAAAAAAAATTTGCTAACTAAATGAGAATTACATGTCGGTTTAAATTCAATGTTACAAAATTCAAGCTAAAAAAACATTTTTTATGATAACACTTTATTAAATTGTGTTTTTCTTTCTGAGAAGGTATACAATATTGATCACTTCTTAATCAAATGATTAATTATTTAATTGAAAAAACCATTCAATTAAAAAGCTATAAATTTTTAATTGAATTTCGGCAATTAAAGTTATTGCATCGGTGGTTTTCGTTATTGAAATGGGATTTTATTTTTTCTGTGTATGTGTATAATGGTTAATTTCAATGTTTGACTACTTTCTGCGTATTTCCACATAAATTTGTTTAAAAACCACAGTTAAGTATATATTGTGAATACATAATTTTGTTCATGCTGTTAAAATCAAATAGATTTCATTTTCTTTTATCATTTTGTAAGCATATGTTATCGAAGAACTTAATTTAATATCTGCAGACAGTTATTTGCTTTATCACAAATTAAATCCCAAAAATTTTCATTGCTAAAAGTTTGTTTCTTATTATAAATAACTTGAAAATTCACAATTCAGTTTTGCACGTTTTAGATAGACTTTTCACATTTCAATGTTGTTTTGATACACTTTACTTTAGGGGGTATATTAAATTTGTCAAAGCATTTGTAACATACTGATATATTGAACATACTATGAATATCAGCGAAAGTCTTTTCTATTCCCCAATTGTGTATTAAAACACCGATAACGATTAAACAGAAGAAACAAAGAGCATAAATTTGGCGCAATACTGTCCAAAACATTCTCCTAGAATTTGGAATTTTTAAAAAAAAATATTTATTCGAATTAACATTAAAAAGAGATATTAGCTCTTTTTGATATACATTGCCGCTGGTACCAAATTTTACGACGTTCGGTTGAACTTAATAATATTATTTTTTTATCCCAATTTTGCTATTGTAAAAGATTTTTGAACAAATTACAAACAAACAGTTTCTTTGAAATGAACAAATTTTAGAATAAAAAACTATTGTTTGTCAAGAAAATGAAAGAAACCAAAATCAATTTACGTGCTTTAAATATTAAATTTTTTTTTCAGCAACAGCTGAGTTTACGCGGTATTACACTTTTATTAGATCTGTCAAGATGTCACGTATGTATTTATGAGATAGTTTAGCTACTTGATCGCAAACTCCATAATTACAATAGGTTCCCAGTCAGAAACTGCCAGTGGTACAAAAAATCAAGCACAGGTATACCACTGGCTAACCGAGGAATTGTAAATAGACTACTGGTAGAACACTTGTTTAAGACGCTTTACCAGCGTTTCCAAAAGCGTTTTGCAAATATTTGTTTTACAATAATTTCAGTGGTCTACAGAAAAAATCATTGGCAACAAATTGGCGCAGACCACTATGCGAACGTTGTCAAAAAGTGTTTTCCCAATGCTGGTCAGTCCGAATATTCCAACGGCTCAAAAGTCTAACAACTGGTAAAGCATTTATTTTTTAAAAATTATGATGATTTGTTTAAAAACGTTTGTTGTCGGAAAGTTCCGAGTTCGATCCCGGTGCCAGGCATATATTCCCTTTTTGTGATTTTTTTTATAATATAAGGTGGCGCAAAAGTAATCCTCCTATCAGAAAATGCTATACATAATAAATACATAATAAAAAAAAAAACATCGGAAGGTTATTTTTGCGCCACCTTATATTTATTATTTTTTTAATATAAAATCGATTTTTATGTTTCTTAAAAAGCTCTTTAAGACCAACTTTTGTTTTGTTTTCTTAACTTTGGCAAGTTGTTGCATCAAACTGTTAACCATTTGTTAACATTTACTTACGTTTTAATCTATCATGTATTATGTGTCTTGTAGCTCAATGGTTAGAGCTTCCGATCTGGCGGCCAGGGATCAAATCCCGGCGGGACCAAAAAAATTATACATGAACTTTTTTTAAATTTTATTTTGGAAAACAAATTTTTATACCACCTTTTTCATGGTTTTATCAACATTTTGCCAACGTTGGAAATTTTGTTTCCCCAGTCCTTGTTCGACACTCTTTTAACAGACGGGCCTTTTCTCTAACGCTGTTATCATTTTGGGACTAGGAAATCACTTGTTGCCAGTACTTGTACCACTTGCGGTGGTCCGTTTGTCTTTTTCTGACTGGGTTATTACATTTAAATGTATTGCGGCTTGCCTAACTAAAGTATATAATATTTGGTGTATTTTTACTCACAACAACTTAATTTAGAATTAATTAATTACTTTCAATTTAATAATATCTTGAAAATGGTTAACTTTGTGTGCAGCAATCACAAATTTTACAGTTTTGATAACCCATAATGATAACAAATGCAAAAAAATCCAAAATTTATAAAAAAAAAATCACCGATATTAAAAAAAAATTACAAAATTTAAGAAAAAATCGAATAATTGGAAAAAACTCTCCGAAATGGAATATGGCAAAAATGAAAAAATGTTTTCAAGACGTTTTCAAATTTAATAAGCGATTTTTTTTTTTTTTATTTTTTTATTTTTTTTTTTATTAATTAATAATCATATAATTACAAATTATATACTATTACCCTAACCGAGCACTAACTACTATGGCCTTCGGCGCGATGCAGCGAAAACATACCAGTGCCTCTGGTGGGAATCGAACCCACGACCCCCGCACTGATAAGCCAGCACGCTACCAACTAGCCTACCGGGGCGCACTAGCGATTTTTTAAATTTTCACAAATATAGAAAATTTTTTATATAAATAGAACATTTTTGGTCTTCAAAGTTTAGTAACGTCATGATGCTTGTTAGGAAAAGACCTAACCACGTGCTCGATTACTAAGAAGACAAAATGGAGCAAAATTGATTATTAATAGGTTTTTTGTTAAAGTTCTGCCTATAATGAAGGCTCTAGCTTTTCTAAAACTTCGGGTTCTGATGAGATCTTTAGCCAGATCGAAATACTAGTATCAACCTAGCTAATATGTTTGATTTGCTTTATTTTTGTAAATATACGGAGGTTGAAAGCTCGTTATAAATTGAAAATAACATAAAAATAATCCCGATGTATATAAAAACAAAAAAAACTAATATAACTGTAAAAAATATTACTTGAGCCAGAGTACACACTAAAAATTTTTTATATAAATAGAACATTTTTGGTCTTCAAAGTTTAGTAACGTCATGATGCTTGTTAGGAAAAGACCTAACCACGTGCTCGATTACTAAGAAGACAAAAATGGAGCAAAAATTGATTATTAATAGGTTTTTTGTTAAAGTTCTGCCTATAATGAAGGCTCTAGCTTTTCTAAAACTTCGGGTTCTGATGAGATCTTTAGCCAGATCGAAATACTAGTATCAACCTAGCTAATATGTTTGATTTGCTTTATTTTTGTAAATATACGGAGGTTGAAAGCTCGTTATAAATTGAAAATAACATAAAAATAATCTCGATGTATATAAAAACAAAAAAAACTAATATAACTGTAAGTAAATTTTTTAATTATATCGTTTTTGTTGTAATTTTAGCGATTTTTCCAATTAAAGCGATTTTTTCCAATGTTAGTGATATTTTTAAAATTTTTAAATTTGTTTCCAATTTTTGCAGATTTTTTCCAATTTAGTTCACTTTCAGTTTTTCACCAAAACTAAAAAAAAATCGCCAAAATTTAAAAAAGGCAGTTAAAAATCGCCAAAAAAAAGAAGCCAAAATCAAAAATTAAGAATATCGTCAAAATTTCAAAATATAATATCAATTTAAAAAAATCACTGAAATTAAAAAGAACAATTCCAAAACCCCGGCTGAAAATTAGCATATATGTTCATATACTGACATATATGAGCATATATGAATCATTTATAAACATATCTGACATATATGAAATCAGATAATACATTAAAAGTTAGGTGTAGTATATGGAATTGTAAGACACCATATATGATAATATATTGCATATATCGTTCCATATATTGCATATACGTTCATATATGAGATCATATATTATTTAGTATAAGTAGCATTGAAGTTTCATATTTGGATGTCAGTTGGCCATATATAAGAAAACCCATATATGAAGATCCATATATGGAGAGCCATATATGGAGGCCTATATTTTTTAAATTTTACAATTATTATTCCAAATTTAAATCCTATATGAACGAATTTTAGAACGCAATGAACATAGACGTTTACCTCAACATTCTTAATAACTTTGGATTCAAAAATTCTTGTCTATAAATGTAATGTTTCATTTTGTTATCCAAATTGATTATAAATTGCATTTAAAGACATTTAAATCTTAAGTTTTTAAGATTTAATTAAAACTACACGGCTAAAAATGTACATATATGAAACCATATATTGGCGCATAAACAGTTACGGACAAAAAAATAGTGTCACATTTTGGTAATACAGTTTAACGTTAAAAACGACTTTTTGGAAAGCAATAAATACAATCTAATATGACAATATCATATTAGATTTTGGACTTATTTAGATAGAATATTCTATCTAAATATATGAATATATAGAAAGTCTGAAAACCCAATTTTTGTATTTTTAATACAAAAATTAAAACATTTTTGAATCATTATAAATTGTTTTATAAACACAAAAAACCACTTATTTAGTCCTTCAATTCAAAAAAAAAAATATCTTTCCCTTTTTTTCTTTTTAAAAATCTTGAATATTTTGTTATAGTTTTATTTTTATTAGTTCATAATAAAACAATTCGCATAAGTTTGAATTTTAACGTCTTTTTCAGACAATTGCAATTAATACTATAATTAATATGTAATTTTTATTTAATTTTAATTGTGAAAGGCGTGGTAGAGAAGAATGAGTGTATTTTCTAAAAATTATTACTACATGGCAAAATTTAAATTTTTTTTTTTTGACTGCGCATTTTTTTTTAAAATATGTACACTCATTCTTCTCTACCACGCCTTTCACAATTTGCATAAATGTTTCTAAATATGTTTCTAATACGAAGTTATCACTCTACCTGTCTATTTTATACTGACACAATATAAAAAAATACACAAATATTGAATATCAAATAATATTTTTCGACTTTAGTAAATTCAGAAAAAAAAATAGTTAAAAATTGAGTATTTCATCAAGTAAAAATAGCAAAAATTTTATTTAAATCCTCAACTTGAACTAAAAATTTGTTAAAAACTTGTAAAGCTGTATTACTAACGGCTTTTATCATTTTTCTATTTCGATTTTTTTTTCTATGAGTGTACTTTTCTGACTTATATTTGAATCAGTTTTTTGATTTTATTACCCTCCTATTTTTGGGTCATTTTGATTCCTCTGTAAAAGGAGTGTTTTTTTTACAAATTTAGTATTTATATATGCAAATACATTTTTTTTTTTGTCAAAATATTTACCATTAATTGCCTCTTTTAAAGAGCTTACACTTATTCAGGTCAATTCATCATTAAGCGTTCATTAAGATTCATATTCGCTAAAACTGTAAAAAAAAGGTAAAAATCCACATTAAACGTGAATCAATGGTTTATATTTAAGGTTTTGTACATTAAATATGAGACATAAAATGAACAAAGGAGTCGATTTACGGCATTCGCGATCTAGTGAAATCGTTCGGAAACATCTTTTTTAATGAGTAACTACAAAAAATATTAAAAATGATAAAAACGCAAAGTTTTACATTTATTTCTATTTTCTACAAGGAACGAACTATAACATCCCTGATGAAAAAAATTTCGTTAGAATGTTTTATTTTCGGAAATAGCAAATTAATTTCGATCGAAAAATTACGATCACAAATGCCGTAATTCGGCCCCAGGTCTTTTAATTTCATTCCAACAAACAAAAGCAGATTGATTGGCTTTCGAAGAGTGTTTAAACAGATTTTCTCGAAATCTGTACCATTGATCAACAAATTAAAGACAACCATTGAAATCAGCATGTCCGAAATATATTGTTTGTTAATTTTTAAAAGTTAACATTTTGTCCTCCTGTACTATTTAAACAAAATATAATTAATCGATGTCAACAGAAAGAATATGTCATTAA
Source organism: Delia radicum (assembly GCA_021234595.1). Lineage (NCBI taxonomy): Eukaryota > Metazoa > Arthropoda > Insecta > Diptera > Anthomyiidae > Delia > Delia radicum. Next base: position 217,511,346 of record CM037851.1, read on the forward strand.
GATTAAAATACTTGAGAATATTTCGTAAAAGTGCAATATATTTCAATAACTCACATAATCTGTATAAAAATTATTTCTTTTTAACCTTTTATACTTCTCAAGATTGAAGTTAAATATAATATACACTTAAATTTATGATGAAATTGTATATCAACATTTATATTCATTTTTTTCTTTTTTAATCTTCATCACAATCATTATCTACAGTTTTTCAACACGATGATTTACTCTGAAATCATCAACATCTTTATTATTATCCTACTCATCACAGTCATCCTTATTGTAAATAACAGAAGTATTTGTGTTAAAGTATCACAATTACAGTCAACATTATCATCATCATCATCATCGTCGTCATCAGCTTTAGGTATTATCATCATCTTCAACATCATTTTTCTATCATCATTTCACAATTTTATGATAAATACATTTTCATTTTGATTTGATGGATGCGTAAGTAAATTTATTTATACTACAAAATTATAAAAGGCAGTAAGATTTTATATAACAATTTCTATGAAAATCAGATTATTTTTCCATTGTTTAACCTTAAGTTGAACTGAATTTAAATGCTTAGTTTAAAAATGTATCCATATTGAAAAAGAAACTGTTAAAGATTACTTAAAAGGACCAACAAGGAAGATATTTATACCCAGTGTCACCCCCACCGATTTAGTTTGTGATAGAAAAATTACACTGTGCTACACAGAAAAATCACTCGGCAAATGACTTAGTTTCGGTTGTAAGTTTAGCTAAGTGTATTACAAAACCGTTTTGAGGAGTTGCAATATAGCCCAAAATTTTCGAGATAACGGTAAAAGAGTATTTTTTGCGACTGACGCATTTAAACATTTGTTACTTAGTGATTTTTTATTAGATTCTAAATTTTTAAACGGCATTTGAAAGAAAAATTACACGGGTCTTCTAAAAATATATACTTTCTTATATTATTATATAATAGGTAGAGCTTTTTTTAATAACATTTAAAGTTTTTAACTTTTTTTTTTAACTTTTTCAACTTCTACGAGGGTTTTTTCGAATCTTCTATTAAAACAACAATATTCTTAGAGTTAATGTTTTCCTGTAAACATCGGCCTTCATTTGTTAAAATCGGTTGAAAATTGACGAAGTTATTGTACTTTTCCTATATATACGAATTTTTCTTTTTTCCTCTTTCGCTATAACTTAGTCCATTTTCAACCAGATTTTTAATAAATGAACCCCCATTTTACTCAAAAAAAACACAAACTTTAAGAGTATTGTTCTTTTCTGAAAACAAGATTCCAAAATCCCTAGTATAAGTTGAAAAAGTTGTAAGAAATACTGAAAATTTTGATTATTATATATATAGAAAAAGTAGCGCACACACAGAAAAAAAAAACATTAGAAAACCAAGTAGAAACAACATTAAATTAAATAGAAACAGGTTTGAAATCAAGTTTGTTTTCTATTTATTTTAAATATGTTTCTACTTATTTTTAGAATGTGCAAAGGACATCTAAAATGTTGAAATATTAATTTAAATACGATAATGTTTATTTTAACTAAAATCATGTGTATTTTAATAAGATTCATAATTAATTTAAACATATTATTATAAAATAAGATATAAATTTAAATATTAAATAATAGTTGATTTAACTATGATTTTTTCTCTCTTTGTAACTTTGTCAGTTTTCAACCGATTTTAATGAGTGCTTAATTTACTCAGGAAAACACAAACTTTAAGAATATTGTTGCTTATAAAGAATATTCAAAAAAAAAACCCCTCGTAGAAGTTGTAAAAGTTTAATAAAAATTTCAATTCTTATCAAAAAATAATCTCTACCTATTTGTATTAATAATATAAAAAAGTATATATCATCAATTCCGTAAATACAATCCAGCGTTTAGATTTTTGAAATTTAAAAACTTCGCGATTTTATTCACGTTTTCTATTAAAAAAAAAAAAAAAAACTTAAAAAAGTTGTGAACTTTGAAGAGGCATAGTTTGTTAAATAGGTGGACTATTGGAAAAATTTATAAAATTTATAAAAAAAAAAGTACACAACTGTCTACTTTATGATCTATAACTTAGAAATAACCACTTCTTTCTAAAAATCCATTTGTACTGAAAATGCAATTTTTAAATGCATTTTATAATGTGAAAGATATTTCAAAACGTTTTCTTTTGGCAAGCAAATGCTTTCAAAACCTCGACTTTTTAGGTGCTTTTTGTGAAGAGTCGAGTTTAGCTAAACAAAACGATGTGGAAGTTCCGACATTTTTATATATATTTAAAACAATAACAAAAAAAAAATTTGATTTAAATTTTAGCAAAATAAAATTAACTAAAGCAAAAATTTTATACTAACAAGGGAAGTCTCCCGATAGGTTCTCTCCGATCTTAATGATTTTTAGATATGTGATAAAGAAGAAGAAAAATAAGGAACACGTATTTTAGCGGCCCAATCTCATGTTTGAGGGCTAAAATGTGGGGTCACCAATGACCACATATTCCGTATTTTCGGCTTATTTCAAATTGTTTCAAAAAAAGTTTAGACAAATGGGGTACCAACTGAAAGAGCTATTAGAGGCGCATTAACTGGTATACGAAACATGACCGAAAACTTCAAGGATTTTTATTAGTCAAAAAATTGTGCCTTAAGTGATATTTTCACTGTCGTTTTGTTAAAGAATTATAGTCGGATTAAGCTAAAAAGTACGTATATTAATGCCTATTGAAATTAATCAAGGGGGTGACTGAGCTTTTGCCCACATTCATAAATGTTGTTTGGTTTTTATGCGACTTTTGCCGAAGAGCTAAATAAATGGCAACTATAACACACTACATAGACAATATTGGTATAAAAATTTTCGTTTTCCTCGAGTACATCAAAGCTGCGTTCAAAAAATCTGACTTTCGGTAGTTTTAGACATGGTTCCATACAAAAATTTAATAATTTTTACCCAACCTTTTAGCCCTTAAATGTGACATTGCGCCGCTAAAAAAAAATACGTTTCCTTTATTTTTTATCTATATCACATATCCAAAGTTCATTAAGATCGGAGAGAACCCATCGTGAGACTCCCCTTGTAAGTTTTTCAGTTTTTTTTTTTTTAATTAACTAAGCTCCAGGAAAACATTTTTTTTGATTTCAAGTAGTCGATTTTAATTTGCATTGAACTAAGTGTCCGCAAAACATTTTGCTGGATTGACTAATTTTTTGCTTAATTTATGGACTTTTTTGCATGTACAAGTGAGACTGTTGTTTAAGTTAACTGACAAATTTGTAAATTTGGGAAGCATAGATTACTAAATTTTAGGTGGAAAAATTAGTTCAAATACGTATGACATTTATTCTTGTGGTGAAATAAGATAACTAAGAACATTAGCTAAATAACTAATTTAAACGTAAGCAACAGAAAAACTTAGTTAAACTGAATTAGAATCCGTTTAACAGACTTTTGAACTAACTAACAAGGGGTGTGGCACTTTCTATACAACCCAAAACTTGAAAATGCTTAACTTTGATTCTGTTAAATATCTGAAAACAAATTTTGGCCTATAGTTCTGTAATAATCCAGTTCTATAATAACCTATACACAGAAAGAGTTTTCAACGTGAATTTAATGAATTTATTTTCTATACTGATGAAGTTTTCTTTACAAAGTGAATGTAAAATTTCTTAAACTTTAAGAAAAAGCTTAATAATAAAGAGTGTTTTTTAAAGAGGTATAGAACTTTAAAAAGCTATAAAACAAAGATGACTTTATTAAATTGACATAAAATTTAATTTATTCGAAAGATCATCTTCTGACATTATAATTTAAATACGACTTCAGGCCACGGCTGGCTCGGACACCACGGCTGGCTCGGACGTGGTCTAATCTGGAGGTCCAATTTTCGATGTCTATTTCCAACATTTGTGGTCGGATATTGGCAATAACGCGGCGAATATTGTCCTCAAAGTGGTCAATCGGTTCGGGCTTATCGGCGTAGACTAGCGACACATATCTCCACAGAAAATAGTCCCCACAGATCTTGGAGGCCAATTCACGCGTCCGAAACGTGAAACTATGCTGCTACCAACCGTTTCCTTCAATAAATCAATTGTCGCATGTTGCGCAGTTTTGTTGAAACCACAGCTCCTCCACATTGATGAACGAAAAAAGTCAGTAATCAGGGCTCTATAGGGGCCACCATTGACTGTAACGTTCTGACCAGCATCGTTTTAAAGAAGTACGAATCAATGATTCCACCATCCCATAAAGCACACCAAACAGTCAGTTGTTCTGGATGTAACGGTGTCTCAACATACACTTGAGGATTATCATAACTCCAAATACGGCAGCTTTGTTTCTTGACGTATCCAATTAACCAAAAGTTAGCTTCATCACTAGACCGTGAAATGGACGTAGTGCGCGATACGTATTTCGAACAGAACCATGATTTTCAAAATAAATTTTGCACAATTTGAAAGCGTTGTTCAGGCGTCAGTCTATTCATGTTGAAATGCCAAACCAAATCACTTGACAGCTGACAAAATGGCCGCCAGTTAAAAAAGTGTTGCCAACTTACAGTTCTATACCTATATAAAAAACATTTTTTATTAAAGAAACTATTTTTATGAATCTTTTTCATCAGCAGTATGAAATTTTTTATCAATAAAGTGAAATTTTTCATAATATTAATTAAATTCCTCTCTGCAAAATTTGTTTGAAAAATGTCCAGCGTATCTATGAAGTGCTCTCAATGACTAAATTTAAATTTTGTCCCATTGACACTACTTAGGGTTAATATATTATTCTATCCATATTAGCCTTGTACTTCTGAACTATTTTTACCATTTAAGTGCTATTATAATTAATTTTGCTACAAGGCTTTAACAAATGTTTTCTCTGTTCCCATGTTTTGTTTGACCTAATGATGAAATTTTGTACAACATGAATGGGTAACATAACTACGGATGTTTCTGTTCATGCTGCTAATGACGACAGGCGTTATATTTGATATCAATATGCCCTGGAAGTATAGATTAACGGCAGCACAATATGATTCTACCATAAATTCTAATTAAGTTATTGTGTTGATATTCTGTTGTTTTTTAGGAGATCTGTAAAAAGCCAAAAGAGAAAGTCAAAATACATTTTTGTTATAATGTAAATAGTTTAAGCGGAAACATTTTCAATTTTCATTATTGGAAAAACTTTTAAGTATAATTGACAAAGATATTGTCAATTTTCTAAAAGTCTTAACAAATGTTATATAATAGAAAGTGCTTAAGAGATTTCATTGTTTTTCCATGGAAATAATAGCAATTTCTATAATCGAAAATTCTGTGGACTTTTGACTAAAAAAAATCTTTTTTCAAAAACATAAATTTTGTTGCCGGAGAGCTTTAAAGAAATGTATCTTTGTATAAAACTGTTTGTACAAATATGTTACAACTTATTGCTGTTTTTGATGTAGGGCTTTGTATGGAGCAAATCAGCTGAAGCAAAAAGGACTTAAATTGTAAACGAAATAAGCTCTTTTGACAAGCAGAAATATTAAAAAGTGTGAAATAAGTTGATTTGAAAGGGTCTCGCTATCTATTACTGTATAAATTGTAACAATGTGAGGATCACACAGAAGTATTTGTATTTAAAAGTTGTATTGAATACAAAAATATTTAAAAGTATGCTTAAGTCGACTTAAGCGCTTTCGTCAAAAGTTCTGAAATATTTATTTGTTATTGATAAAAAAAAAATGTGGAGACTAGAGGAGCATTTTTTTCACCTTTCGATTTTAATCAGTTATTGTTAATGTAGGAGTAGGTCTAAAAACTAGATGGTGCGAATTGCAGACAAATCGGATATTATTAACCCGTGGCGCGCCGCGTACAAAGTTTTCGATTTTTGAAAAATTTGTCTTAAACTGCTTTAAAAACATTGGTCTTGCGACATATCATATATATTTAATTAATTTTATCATGCGTAGCACGGATATTTAAAATAAAATTTTAAATTGGACTAACGCTTTTCGAGATAAAGCAACTTGATTTTTACTAAAAATTTAGTTTTTTCCAACATTCTACAAATGTTTGAAAAGTTATCAAAAATTTGTTATTTTTGCATTAGCAAAAACCGACAAAACTGTTCTTCATATGAGCATAATTATGTCAATATTGGTTGAAGTATAACTTGAAAATTTACCTACAACTATCTCGGAAAAACAGATAATTTACATACCTTGTTAAAAATCGACATATATGGATTCATACATGAACACACATGCTTCTTACATGTCCACATGCATCCTCCCATACATGATTCATACACATTCATAAACCATTCTTATATGTTTATATACGGAATCATACATGTTCATCTGTGTGCATTAACGAAAATTGAGGTAATATTTACATCTAAGATCACATATGAACTATAATGAACATATATGAATCCTATATGGTGGTATATGGACATGTATGACCTCAAATCACTTCATATATGATCATGAATAAGTTCTGACATGTTCATAAATGGATGCTTATAAGTTGGTTTTTAACTGGGTAGTAAAATTGTTATACTTTTCAAATTTAAACACATCATTATTTCAGGAATATTAATTCTAACTTCTGATTTTGCAGTAAACAGTTAATTTTAGTTAGTTATTTAAAAATAAAAGACTATGTCGTGTTTTTAAAAATTCTCGTTTAGTTTATATTTGTTATTATAGATATGCTCATAATTTGCAAATGTGCGCCCCGGTAGGCTAGTTGGTAGCGTGCTGGCTTATCAGTGCGGGGGTCGTGGGTTCGATTACCACCAGAGGCACTAGTCTGTTTTCGCTACAACGCGCCGAAGGCCATAGTAGCTAGTGCTCGGTTAGGATAATAGTATATAATTTGTAATTATATAATTATTAATTAATAAATAAAAAAAATAAAAAATTTGCAAATGATAATTAAAAAATTTCATTGTACCTACAATACAAAAAAAACGTTATAACTGGAGTACCGTTTGGAATTTTCACATTACATTTTACGTAGGATGTAGGAAAAAAAGTTTTTATTGTAGTTGAACAAAAAAACATATATTTTTATTAATATTATACCGAAAAAATAACATTTAAAAGCAGTAGTTTTCACCAAATTTAAAAGATGTTTCTAAATTTTTGTAATAAAAAATTGCCAGTTGCTTTTACCACATTGTTAGTTGTTTTTACCACATTTGTGAGTTCTTTTCAACAATAAAATACAACTAAATGTTTAGTTATTTTAACGGTAATTACGCTCTCATAAAGATTCGACGATTTCTGTTGCTGCAACCTAATCAATTCCGTCGGAAAAAAGAAACGGTTGACACAACCGAATTTGTTATGTGAGAATAAATTTGTCGCCTTTTCAAATGAATTTAAAATTGTTTAAACTATAATTTTAGTTGATTCCACTGACAATCTTTTTTGCGTGCACCTAATTAATATTATAATGAAGAACATATTTTTTAGTGTAATATATTTGAATTTTGTTTTCATTTGTCGAATCAAAATGTGTTAATTTATTATTTAGTTTAATAAATTTTTTTATATACAAAAAACATCTGTCGTTATTGATTCTTTTGTGTAAATTAAATTTATTGGTATTGCTATCTGTGATTGTGTGTTATGACAATATTTCCTTGTTTAAATATTTACTTATAACATTTTTTTTTTTCTCAATATCAAATTATTATAATACATATTTGCCAAATTCAATGGCGGATTACAACCAGAGATAATATTTTAAAAATATTTAAACAAACTACATGCATTAAATTTTGTTTCACCAAATTTTTTCTTTATACCCTCCAACAACAAAAAAAATATAAAGAAAATATATTAGAGGTGAAAATAAAATGTTGAGGTGAAAACTTTTTTGAAAGTAAAACAAGAAATTGTGTGGTGAAAAACATTTTTGAGGTGAAAAACGATTTTTGTAGTATAAAAAAAAAATTTTGTGGTGAATGATAATTTGAGGTGAATTTAAAATATTATTATTATATTTTGAAGCGTTGTACCGATTTCGCTCATTTTCAATACCAAACTTTTTAGGAAAATTTACATCAATCTATGTAAAAATCAGCAGCCTGTATTGAGTTTCCATACCGTAATCGCCATTTCAATAGATAGACGGACATCGCTAAATCTTCTTATGGGACCTTAGGCCTATAGTTCCATGCGTTACAAACTGAATGACAAGCTCATATATTCCAGATATATTTGTACACCCTCCACAATATGTGAACGGCATAAATATTAACAATCGTAATAACCAATCTTAATCGACAAAAGAGAGGCAAAAACTTTAATATAAAGTTGTCTTATATTTAATAAAATTATTTTTCAAACAAAACTCTACCACATTTACCAGGTTAATGGTATTAAAAGTTTAGTGAAGCTTAAAAAAATTATAAAACGCATTCAAATAAATATTGAAACTTTTCTTTTCAATTAAAATGAAAATTATCAAATTATTTGATATTAAAATATACAATATGCAATTATAGAAATGAATTGATTATGGTATGGTTGACTGAACTACATAAACATCAATATAAACATAAAATATTGAGAGAATGTAAAAACAAACAACAAATGAAAGTATTTATGGAAACCAGGGTGGTATTGATGAATTTCTAGAAAATTTTATTATAATGCCGAATTTATTTTGTTAAAATAATTGGAGTTAACGATATTTTATCAGAGCGTATGATTGATATTTTCAGTCAAATTTAATATTAATCATACGTAAAAAAAATATAAGCCATATAGAATTTAAATAAGAACTGTAAAATAAATAAAAAAAAATATTTTAAAAATATTCTAGGTTATAGTGCTAAGTTAATTTTTTACGTATGAGTAATATTAAATTTGAATTGAAATATAAATCATACGCAGTATGATTATATTTGTTTATTAACCCTTTAACCCGCAAGCCCTCTTCCAGGCGGTGTATTTTAAATAAGCCACAAATGCCACAATAATGCATGCCCCAATTGAAATAATTGAAATTGATCTATGTCGATAGAAGATCCAGTTCACAAAGTATTTTGTGAAGTAATATTTGGGAAGCGAGGAAGTGTTAAAATTAAAAATTTTGTAAAATTTCAAAAAAATAAATATTGTGGAAATGAACACACTTTTCAAAAATCATATCAACGTATTTATTGTGACTAGAAACCATGGATGATAACCGATTCGATTCGATGCAGTTAATGGGCAAGGGTAATGTTATTTCGCTTCGGTAACGGTATTTAGGGGTACCGATATTTCACTTATTTCGGAAACGGTTTTTAGCGTTATCGGTATTTAACCTAATTTCGGTATCTGTATTTTAGCGGCAACTGTATTTTACTTGTATCGCTAAAGTTATTTTAGGGATACCGGTATTTCAGTTATTCAGGTAATGGTATTTCAAGGGTAACGTTTTTAAGTTATACAGGTAATTTCAATGCATATCGATAATGTCCATATTGTAATGAGTGTTTCGGTAACGGTATTTTAGGGATAACGCTATTTCCATTATTTCCGTAACGGTATTTTAGCAATAACGGTATTTTAGTTATTTTTTTTAAACAGTATTTAAGGGTATTGGTATTTTAGTTATATCGTTAACGATATTTTATGGATAACGGTAGATTGAAGCTTATGCTTTGAAAAAAAGGTAATTTGTTGGTCCAAGGAAATTTAGGATTCCAATAGGATACATCTAAAGGACTTCGTCATAACTTAAACACCAATGGACATATTTTATAAAATTTGACAGAAAGCTTAAATTTAGTATTAGTAGTAAAGCATTTACGTTTAATCATATACATTGAAGTTAAGGTGCTTTTTCGCTCAAATTTTTGGAAAATCGAAAATCGCCATATCTTTTTAAGTAAAAGCGCAATAAGTTTAATTTTTGGACTGCAGTTATATCTTGGTAAGAGGAATAATTTATGCCTAAGCCTATTCACATGTATGTACTAGTTTTTGAGATTTTCTCTTAACATATTTTGGCTCATACCGCCTAAAGTAGGCGACGAAAAAAAAAAAATTGATAGAAGAATATATTGTTTATTTTTCGAGCCCAACGCGTGGTATAAGTTTCATCTCAAAAATGCTTAGGCCGGTTTGAGGGTTAAGTACATATCAATAAAATCTTTATATTTGAACTCAACTTACCCACAAAATAAATAAATATTGATTTTAATAGATCAACCAAACAAGTTAAACTGTAAAGAAATATAAAATAATTAAAAATGATTAAAAGATTTTTATGAATGATATATAAAAAGTAAAAGTAAGCTTAGAAACAAAATTTAATAATTCATTGAAGATATTAATACAGTGGAGTTCTGTTATGACGAATACCGGTTATAACGAACGATTTTTCTGGTCCCAACGCATTTACTAACATATTTCATACAAATATCGTCTATAACGAACTTTTATGTACTGAACTAATTTTTTGGACCCTTTCGCGTGTTTTCATACAAATTTTCACGCTTAAAACAAACATATAAAAAAAAACGGGATTCTAAAATGAAATTCTGTTGCAAGTCTGAAAAGTTTCACAGCTTTTTAATTACAAATTTGCTAAAAAAAAAAAATTAAAAACTGTATGAAACGTTTTTAATGGCAGAATTGGTTTCAGAATTTTTAACAAAAATTTTAAATTAGGAGAATTTAAGAAAAGCTACTGAAAATTGAAGTCAAGACCGTCACCCCGAAGCTTAACATAATTAAATTTTATTTTTAAAAACTAATTTTTGAAAAGCCTATATTGTGGCTGCTAATTATGATGATAATGATGATATTTAATTATTTTTTATAATCAATTTAAAGAAAATAAACATATCAAGTTTTAAAAATTTGAATTGCTTTTGCAAAACAGCTTGTCTTGCTCTTTTCACAAAATTTTTTAAACAATATCACGCCATGACATCAAAAAATGCATAGGATTCTGGCCATCAATTATATATATTTTGGGTATGGTGATTTCAATGGCGTACTTTATTTTTTGATGTTGTACGGTTAAGTTTTTTTTTTATCAAAATGACTTTTTGACGCATCGTTTGACGTCGTTTTTTATATATATATTTTTATATATATATTTTCGCGAATTCTATCGCTAAATAATTGATCGAGCTAATCAAATGTTCACGCAGTAGAAAGAGTAATTTAAGAGATGTTATATTAGTAAGAAAAAAGTTATTTTATCAAAGCGTTTTGCGATTTAGATTTTTTTCGTTCCGCGATTTGTCAAAAATTTTACATGGCACCATACACTGATATAAATTTGTGCGTAGTATTAATGAATTCTTCATTACTCCAATGAATTTTTTCATAAAGAATTCCCCAAAGAAACGTTTCATTGAGTCAATGACAGGTGTTTCATTAAATCAATTTGAATGAATGTTTTCATTGACCCCAATGAAAATTTCATAAAGTATATGAAATTTTTTTCATTAATCCTAGCCTAATTGTAATGAAAAGTTACATGTGTTTAATGAATAAAATTCATAGTTTGTATGAAATATTTTCGTTGATATTTAATAATTTGCACTTTTTATGATTATTTAGCATACAAATTACAAATTTTGAAAATAAAATTTTTTTATCCATAAAAAAGAAATATTTAAACCAATTTTAATTTATTTCTGTTTAAATTGTTTTATTTTTACAAAATTGTTCAATCTTTCTTTACATTTTTTATAATTTTACAAGTCAAAATTTTTATTGAAACAAATTTGAAAATTTTCATTGATTTAATGAAATTTTTTTATGAAATTATGAAAAAATCATAAAAAATTTAATGAAAAAATACCAATATTAATGATTTTTCATTCAGTTAATGAAATTTTTCATTAAACCAATGAATAGATTTTAATGAAATCGTTTCATTAATACTATGAAGGAGAATTCTATCAGTGTAGCTTTACGGGATGACCCCAAGCTCCAGCTTTTGGTACGATATGTAAATACATTTCAAAAGTATGTTTCCAAATGCTCAGCTTAAAATGTTCGTACTTCCAAAAGTTTTTCTAATAAAGACCTCCGTGTCTTGGTGTATATTTGTCCGAAATGTAGTTTTTTTGTTACAAAAACGTCTTCGAATATAATAATTTTTGAATGATTTTTAGGTTTATATGCTTTTGGAAGTTATTCACATATCATATTAATAGTTGAACTCTGGGTTTATGTCGAAAAACTATGCTGCAATATAAAATTTTTGACAAATCACACGTTTTGCATATGAGGCAACATACGAGTATTAAAATAATTGATTTCTTGATACGTTCTTTCTACTGCATGCCATTTGCTAAGGTCAATAGCTAGTTTAGCGATAAAAATCAATTAATCCGTAAAAATTTGGAAAAATAAGAAAAATAAATATTTCAATTATGCACTGCAAATACACTTAGGAAATTATGTTGGTTAAGACGACAGCAATTGTAGTCAAAAACAAATGAAATTTCATTTAAAAAAAGGACGACTTACATTTCATTAAATTCAACTAACATTGTCATTTGTTTTTTAATATTCAAAAACTGACTAACAATTGTAGTAAAAATAAATAAACATTTATTTATTTTTATTTTTTTAAATAACAAAAAACAACTGTAATTAATGTAAAATCATAAAACAGTCATTTGATGTGAGCTGTTTTTTTAAATGAACCACAAGGTTAGTTAAAAATTTTATTTGTTCTATAAATGACTTACATTTACATTAAAAATAATGAAACTGTATTACAACCCAAACAACTACATATTTTTAAAGCAGAAGTTCCCTGAGTGTAGGAATACAACGGTTATTGTTACATTTTAACAGAAAAGAGTCAGGTTAATTGCATTTTAAAAAACGTTACATGGGAAACTTCAAAAATTTACGACAATTTAAGATATAATATTTTCAAACTATTTTTTTTTGTATGACATGAATAACCTTTTGTGTGTATGTTAGCCGATGTTTAAGAGTGCCAAATCCATTCGCATGAATCATTTATCATTAACGGCGCAAAAATGATGACGGTTTCGAGTTTCGAGCAATTAAACATATTCACACCCTATCGTGAATATTTTCTCCCTCGAATTGTTTTTCCTTTTCACTCAATTCCAATCGTGAATAAAAGTTCCCTCGAAATTTGTTCTCTTTGTCTAATCATTCACTCGTGAATAGCATAATACAATTTCAGGGGAAATTTACGATACCAATATTCACTTGAGGGGGAATGAAAATTACATGGGAACAAACATTTCCCTTTTTATTCACGATAGGGTTGATCAAAAATATTAAAATTTTTGCATAGATTCAATAAAAGCTATATCAATTTTCAGATCTTATTGCATTTATCACATCCAGAAAATATACACCACCAAAAAATATAAAAATACACTCAAACATTTTGTTGTCAAAAATAATACTTACATAAAGTAATAACTACCGATCATCAATTACATAATGCATGAAATATAAATGTAAAGTAATGTTCAAAATATTTTTTTAAAATCTATATTTAGACACATTACTTTGTGATGTTTTGTAAGCTGACAAACAAAAACTCGAAGCACAACAATTCACTTACATTTTAAGTAATCCATTATAATATGTGTCGATAGATCAGTTGGTAGAGGTCTCGCCTAACAACCAGATACCCTAGGTTCTATTCCCAGTGTGACCATGTTATTTATTTAATTAAAAATATATTTTTCATAACTTTCTTTTCTACAATTTTTTTTTTTATGAAAATCTATTTATAGACACATTACATTAGTAAACACTTGTTTTACCCCCTACTAGGTAATGAGTAAACACATTACTTTTGACTCATCGCCGGTAAAGTAAGGTATATTGTTATGCACGAAGCCCTATGGCGATACAATATTTTACACATTATTTGGTAATGTGTGGTTTTTCTGGGTAGGTCGTCCTTTTTGTCGCTTTGCTTTCCTATACATTTTAGGCATATTAAGCGTTTTTCCCATGAGCATTTTTTTATTTTTTATTTTTTCTTTTTTACACGAGATAATTGGCCAGATTTTCTTTTTGCTTATGCACAAAAATGCTTTGATCGATTGCGAAATGGGATTAAATTGTGCAAAAATGGTAACATATAGTAAAAACTGAGAAAACGCTGATTTATATTTAATGACCAAATTTGATACGCGAATGTTAACCCTTTGGCTACCCTTGTACACTACAGTGTACCCACTGAGAGAATTATCAGCATTATATCAATGCAATTTTGCATTAGATATATGAATTATCACTGCAACTCGTCCATTGAAACTTTTCATTAATTAATGCAGATTTTCATAAAATTTAATAAAAAAATGTCATATTATTTATTTAAAATTAGTCATATACTAATGAAAAAGTTTCATTATAACTCTAAAGCTTTTTCGTATAGTTTAAGAAATTTTTCATTTACACTGAGAAGAAAACTTCATTAGTTTTGTGAAAAAATTTCATAAAAACTCGTCCAAGGAATTCTGTATGTGCACACTTTTAACAAAATTTAAAAATTTTTTAATACAAGTAGACTCTATATTTTTGTTTAAATATGTTCATTAGGATATTGGTCATTGATAAAAAGCAAGGATGGTAACTGATTCGATGGGAGTATCGGTAAGGGTAACGCTAGTTTCTTTTATTTCGGTAAGGGCGTTTTAAGGGTATCGATATTTCAGTATTTTACGTAGGGTAACGTTATTTAAGTTATGCAGGTAATGTCAATGCACACCGATATTTTTAGCCAAACTTTCGGGAAATATATCTATTTACAGCAATTTTTTTTCAGATCTTGTCAGATTATTTAGGTAACGGTATTTTAAGGATAACGATATTTCAATTATTACGGCAACGATATTTTTGCGAAACGGTATTTTAGGGCTATTGGTATTTCGGTTTAACGGTAACGGTATTTTACAGATAACGGTATTTCAATTATATCGGTAACGGTATTTTAGGAATAACGACAGTCAGCTGAAAGGGTTTTGAATCGATAACGGTATTTAGCGGCATTGTCTGCCATCCATGAAAAAAAGTCATTATATGCACTATCCGTTCATCAGGGAAATATAGTCGCGATATTTGTCAACAGAGTCCGATTTTTTAATCAGCCTTTTATCTCCGAAACTATCAAAGCTAAACACTATAAACTTGGCACGTAGCTTCAACTAATGACCAGAACAAAATGAAACAACGCATTTTTTTATAATCGAATGTTTTAGTGGTAAAAATGGGCCTGAAAAGTTTCAAAAATTCGATTTTTGGACCCATTTTTTGGTAAGTAGGATGGGAAGGGGCATGCATGTCAACCTTTCTATTCTAATTTAAGGATACCAAACAAGAATCTGAAGTCCAACAGAAATATATCCACAAACAAAAAGTCGGTAGTGAAAGGTTAATGAAGATATTTTATGTATTTACCATAAAAAACTGAGATAAATAAATAATGCTAACTTGACAAAAAAAAATCTGGGTATGCCATTGAAAACAGTGTTGCCGAAATATTTAGGAGCAATGGTCCGTTCCGGATTTAAGGTGTAAATTTGGTAGCGCTGCGTAAAAAAAATATTTTTAATATAAAATTTCTTTTAATTCATTCGACAAAAACTTACAAACAATATAGTATCAGTGCAAAAAATTATTTCAAGTGTAATTAAAAAATAAAAAACATTGAAAAGCACATGGCCTGCAATTAAAAAACAAATAAAATTGCTATAGTACAAAAAAAAAAAAAACACTTTATGTATTCTTAAAAATTTCATTCATACTCTCAATTCTGGCACACATGACTTAATAAAAGAACAATGGGTCACAAATGAGTGAATTTTATTTTAAATTTCTCGTAGTTTTTTAATACAGATCTAAAATGAACACACTTTGTCTTGGTTATTTTATAAATCAGTAGAAATTTATATAACATTTTTTCAAAATTAAACAAAAACTGCTGAAATAAGCATGATTTTTTTTTTTTTGCAAATATAAAAAATATAAAAAATGTTAGTTTATATTTGGGCTAATTTAGGTAAATTAAAATTAACAATTATACGAAGAGGTGATGCTACCAGTCATGGAGTGATGAGGGCGCTAGGTTTGATCCTCAGCTAGGAAAACAAAATAAAAAGTTTTTGATATAGAGAAATTTAATAGCTTAACCCGAAAGACCCCTGTAAATTAGTTTTGTTGAATTTTGAAAAGATATTTTAAAGTAAAGTCAGCTGTCTAAAATTTTTACTAAATCAGCCAAATTTTAGACAGAAGGGTTCTTGCAAAAAATGCTAATGTCAGCAATATCAATTAAGTTTTGCTAACATTTAGTTCATTAAAAAATAAAAAATTCTTGCTAAAAACTAATAAAAATAATAAACTAAAAAATTGGTGGAAAAATTATAATTAGTAATTTATTTGCTAAAAAATTGTCAATACATTAAAAAATATTACAATGTCCATACATGAACGACATGAATTAATTTCATATCTGAAAATATACAGAAACATTTATATATTACATAAACAAAAACATAGTTTAACTACTTACATCCATGGTTGTCAAAATGAAGACAATTTGAACTGAAGCTAAATGCCGTAGATAATTCTAGAAAACAAAACAAAAAAAGAACAAAATATGACATGCAAATAAACAATCCTTTTTTTTGCCAATTGAGAAAAGAAATATAAAAAATTACCTGAGATATGTTGCCCTCTCTTTCGCTTTAGTCTGTCTACATATAGATATATTTGTTAGCAATTTGTCAACACTCCACAAATTACCACTATCAAATTTTAGTTCACAAATATACATTTTATTTTTATTAAATTTAACTATTTATTTTCTCTTTAATTTAATTAACAATCAATTTCCTTGACAAGATATCAAAAAACCGACAAATATAGGTTTTTGGACGAACTGTTCGGTCGGACACTAAAATCATATAAAAAAATTTACATGGTAGAATTGCACTTTTTAATATCACTTGATATGCTGCGAAATCTATTTAATTTTTGCGTATATCTTTCAATCTGGTTTTCGTCCACAATTTTAATGTTCTTATTAGCACAATTTTTTGTAGCAAATAAATTAGTAAAACATTAGTAAAATATAAGTAAAACATTAGTTCAAAACTGTTAAATGCTGAATAAGTAAATAAAATTTTAGCTGAAACACACACATTTTAGCAAAAAATTTGCTGAGAAATAGTATACTGGATTTAACAGATGTTTTACTAATTTTTCTACTAACTTATTTCTTTAAGTAAACGTTCTTTCTAAAACGTAATTTTTAACTAATTCTTAGTAATTTTTTTTCTGCTGTTTTTAGAGCTTTATTCAGTGAGTATAGTTATAAATTGAAATGCTTTAATGTAAACTACAACAGTTTTAACAAAAAATTATGTCGGCTTGACCCAGTGTGCATAGTAGTAGTATATTCATAGTAGTTTGGTCTGGCTGGTTGGTTTGGCTTATAATTCATAATTGCTACAAACAATAGTACACTCGAGGTGCAAAGTGTTAAGTGGCGTTTGGTTTTTTTGTTGAAATATTTTTTTTTTTGGTTTTTTTGTATTCACTTTATAGTATTTATATGAAACTAATTTAATATTGTTTTTATTTCTTGACGTTGTTTGTGGGTCCCATTAATTAACCTAATTAAATTAAATGGTCATAGGCCTTTACATGGATAAAAAAACAAATAAAAACTTCACATATGAAAATGTTAAATAGACCCAATTATATAATGAAAATGTGATATGTTGTTGCTATTGAAAGCCTGTGCATTTTAAGTGATGGACATAAAAAGGCTTAGGGGGGCCTGTGGATCAGCAGAGGAAGCTGATTTTAAGTTTTGAGCTACTTGTGTTTTAGTTTATTGTACACCATATATTCACTCACTCAGCCGCATTTACAAGTGTCAAACACATGTTGTGGTTCATGTTATTGTTTTCTATGACGATGATGATAATAATGATGATGATGATAATTATAATCATGTTTTGTTGATGATAACAACAAACAAACATAAGTGTTTTGTAAACAACAAGAATGTTACAGTGGTTCTGAATACTTTCTTTTTTAATAAAATTAAATTTTTTTAAAAATCTAAAAAAAAACTTTCAAAGTATTTAGTTTTTTTTTTTGCCTACTAATATTAAGAAAAATTTTAGTTGATTTCAGCAAAATAAATTGTCTAACAAATTTTTTTTATATTTAACAGATTTATTTTTGCTGTTCTTATATTTCTAATATTACGCAAAAGTTTACTAATTTAACCAATATTACATTTTACTTTTTTGCTCATATATTTCAACTTTCAGATCCAAACCAATACAAATGTAGTCACTAGACTTAAGAGATGCATTCACTAGAATAGTTTTATATTGGTAAAGTGAAACCAACATTCCGGATGAAACCTCTAGTCGGCAGGCCTGTCTTCAGGTGGTGTATTTTGAATTGACCACACTGATAGAATTATCGTTCATGATATTAATGAAACATTTTCATAGAACTGTTTCGTAGTTTCAATGAAAAATTTCATTATAGATAAGAATTTTTATTAATACTAAGAAATTTTTCTTAAACTTTTTTTCGTAAAATTTCATAGGTTCATAAAAAAAAGTTTATAAGATTTCATAATTACCACTTCATAAATTTAAACGAAAATTTTCTTTAGAGCTATAAACTTATTTCAAAGACTTAATTTTTTTATTTTTTCATTAGTTTCATACTTTAACTCTCAAGTGTTTTATTATTTCATTAATTTGGTCTTTTATTATTTTGGACTTTTTATGAAATTGTTTAAAAAATCATATGAAGCGGCTTAAATGCTTCATGAATGTCTTAAAAAACGCATTTGAACTAAGCCATTCTAATGCATTTTCAAGACATTCATGAAGCATTTTATTAATTCAAGAACTTCTTATTATTAAAAAAAGTATGATTCTGTTTCATAAATTCTACAAACGCTTCGTTGTCGGAATGATTAATTAGCTTTATGAAGATTTCATTAATTCTACAAACATTTCATAAACATTGACTTTAATGAAGCCTGTTTCATAGATGATATGAAATTTTCAATGGACGAGTTCCATTGACAATTTTCATGTAGGGTATTTCTGAAGTGAATATAATTCTCTCAGTGAGAAATTAATCCCAATGAGAAATTAATCCAATTAGCTAGAAAACTAAATTTACAAAATATTTAGTAAAGCATATTCCAGTGTACTGTTTTGAAGCGAGAAAGTATCAAAGTTAAAATTTCGTCAAATTTCAAAAAAATAAATGCACACAATTTTTAAAAATCTTAAAATATATTTATGTTGACTAGAACCGTTGATAGTATTCACAAAATGGGATTGAGGCTTAAGCTTTAAAAAAAATGGGACATTTCATACCCCAAAATAAAAACGTTCAATGCCTAAAAATCGAACAGAATAGAAAATTTATCAAAAATACTCTTAGTTCTCTCCCAAACTCTTTTTCTGGATCCGCGCCTGTGGTAGTAGTAGCAAAGCCTTTGAATTTAGTCAATATACACTGAAAATTAGGTGTGTTTACAATAAATTTAGCGCTTTCGATCAACTAAAATTTCCATATCGCTCATTTACTACAAGACTGTCATAAGTCAAAAAATGATTTTTGAGTTAATGATGCAGATTTATTAGTATTAGCTGAAGTGCCCCGACAGAAAAAATTTTAAGCTAGGAATTAGACGACTTACTTCTGTTGTATTTTGCAGAATCAGTTAGGATTTAACGTTAAACTTGATATGAAAGATCCATTTGAAATTTGTGAAATAAGGTTTTAGTTTTTGTTTTTCAATCGAATGTGTGCCGAATTTATTGTTAAGCATTAGTATTCACAATGTTTTTGATTTTACCGTCAGGGGCATATAGGTAGAGGTTTCGTGGGCTGCCAACTCTTGAGCATGCAACATATAGTTGGCCATGTGAGAAACATGGATACTCTAGGTTGAATAACCCGCTAGCTTAAGTGATTGTCACTGTGCCTTATTTATAGTCATAGCAAATGCTATGATTTTGACGTTTTGATCAAAAGTCGGTATTGAAGTGTGCTATGGTAATGAAACTATTACTGAGGCCTTCCTCGGGAACATAGAATATATGTGAGTAGTTTCAAAGAAATCCGTTAAAAACTTTCTTAGAAGTTTGTATTCGAAAAAAAAAAACGAAAAAAGTTGAAATAGGTGAAAACAATTTTAATTTCACACTTTTTGTCAGAAGTAGGCGTAGAAGTGGGCGTGGCCGATGAAAACTATGCTACGATCTAAGTTGAGGTCGAAGATTATTCATGCCAAGTTTTAGGAAAATCCGTTGAGAATTGCAAATTTGTATAGAGAGCAAACAAACAGAAAATGAGTTTTATATATATAGATATCATGCTTTATAGTGTGTAAAAATTTCATATTAATATCATGTATACTTTTCGAGATAAAGGATAATATATTTTGTTTTCTTTAAAGTGTTCTGCAAAGAGTATATACTTCATAGAGAAACTGTGCTACTCACGGGTCTCTCGATAATAAGCGAATTCGCACACAACTCTCACTAAGAGAAAAATACATTAAAACCCCCCTATTTATAAAACGTGACTAAATATATAGAGGAAGGGTCAAGCGAGGTAGATATGGATTGAAAACTTCAAACTCGTTTTCTGCCAAATCGTGTTTTTTGAGTTATGTCAGTCTTGCAGTAAATGAGAGATATCTTCTTAAGTAAAAGCATAAAAAGTTGTAATGTTCAGACTGCAGTTATATCCTGGTAAGAGGAATATTTATGCATAAATTTATTAATTTTGAAAGATTAGTTTTTGAGATTCGCTCTAAGCCTGTTTTAAGCCTATTACCTAATTCCTAAATTAAAAAAAAAAATATTTTGGTAGAAAAACTTATTGATTTTTTTTTTTTTTTTTCGAGCTCAGGCCGGTTTGAGGGTTATTATAATTTCCTGCAAATAAGTATCCGTTATTCCATTTAAATATTATAAAACAGGCCGAAAACGCGTCTTTTCCAAAATAATCGCGGTTTTCTTTGTAAGTTCTAACATACGACAAAAAAAATTTTTGAGTTTAATTTTACAAATTGATGTAAAATTAAGTAAATCCAAGCAAAAACTGTAATTTTAATATTTTCAATTTGCTTTAAACTTAAAACAGCCGTATTTGTGCTCCGTTAAAGGTAAATGATTAACGCGGATGGTTTTAGCATCGGCTAACACATTTACAAAAGCTTATTCATGTGAAACAAAAAATTTTTTTTTAAATATTTTACCTCAAAGTGTCGAATAGTTTTGAAATTCCTCATATATAATTTATTTCGTAACACTGTGCAAGTTATTTATAGATTGTTACTATTTCTAAGGCTACTACAGCCACTGATATCGATGTTGAGCATGAAGATGAGTGGTGGTAGTGGCTGTTGTTGTAGTTGTTGTCATTGCTAAAAGGTACTTGATGTCATATTAAGTTCAAAATATTCGTTAGTATCTCACAACTCAAATATTAGGCAGACACATGTACTAGTATCGAGTGCACTTGTATCCGTACCATCAATACATAGATATTACTATATATGTACACTGAGAGAATTATCTGTATGATATCAATGAATTTCTGCATTAGGTCCATGAAATGTCGCAAGGAACTCGTCCATTGAAAGTTTACATTTAATTAATGCAGTTTTTCATAAAATTTAATGAAAAATTTATTTTTATTTATTTAAATATATCCCACACCTAATGAAAACAGTTTCATTAATAATGGTTTCATTAAAATTATGAACCTATTTCGTTAATTTTAAGAAATTTTTTATTCACTTTGTAAAGAAAACTTCATTAGTTTAGTGAAAAAGTTCATGGAAATTTTTTCAAGAACATTCTTTCGGTGTAGACAGGTTGTGTATGTTGTTTTAAAATCGCATTGCAGTTGTTGTAAATATTGTTTGGTTATGTTGTCAATTATCAATTAAAATTTAGATGCATGTATGGATGTGTGTGAATTGAACTATTTTGTGAACGTGATTGTTATTTGATGTTTTAATTGAATTATTTGAAATTTTAGCAAATAATTTGCCGAATTTTAAATTTTATAATTTTTAAGACGAATCTATTAGTAAGTGCTTCCATGTGTTTTTGACAAGTTGGAATTTGATATAAAATCAAATCAATCATTTGTATTTCAAAATAAAAAAAAACTAAAGATTTTAATTCCTGTAATGGCTTTAGTAAAAAAATCAAAACAAAAAAAAAAAAAAAAATCTTAAAATTATATTGTTTAATTTATTGTACTACAGATTGGACTTTGAACAAATGTACACTCATAAAAAGAAGCCCGTACAAATAGTTAAAAATTCTGCTATGATAACAGAAAAAAGTACCTGAATTTGATACAGCAGAATTTTCAAAGAAT